>SNQJ01S0034241.1:59576-74329 GCA_010110895.2 Picea sitchensis | reverse complement strand
CACAACATAAACAAAGGAAAAGATTAACCTAACAGGCTGCCTGATAAATGACTACAGTAGAGGTATTACTGAATTGGAGCCATTACAAGTTAAATATGTAAAAGAAGGAAAAAATATTGAATGTAAACCAGAGAAAACAATACAGAAAAAACGAAATTACACAGTGACAAGGTATAAGATCTCCTAACATTCAGTTCTATATCTGTTGAAAGAAAATGCATTACAAACCTAGCCTCCATAGGTTCTTAGGATGTTCCCCCCTCCTTTTCCAATGTTACAAATATGCCTCATATAGGTATTGAGGTCGAAATCCTCCCTAGGAGGTCGAATTTCCTCCCAAAGATAACAACAGTTACAATCAATTTTTGGAACTTTCTGCCATAGAAAATGGGCTAAACTGGGGATGCGGTTATGGTTCTGTATCTCTCAAATCGTGAAAACTGTGTATAAACTGAAAGAGGATTTTGTGAATTTGTTGTTTCTGAGAAAAAACCTCTCTCGGTTCCCTAAGATCCATTTTCATTTTACCCAGATCTGCATTTTACAAACATGTGTCAAAACAGGAAAATATGAGATCCAAAAATTAGGGCTCGGAGATGGATTTGATTCTCCCAATATATGAAACCTGTAGGAAAACTGAGAGAGGATATTGATCTATGATGTGTTAGGAACAAAATACTCAGACCGTTTCTCAAAATTATCCTCCAGTCGCTCAGATTCGTCATTTGAAAATGATGACTCAGCAGAGTAAAACAATGCCACATTTCTGAAAATTAACCTCATCTTGTGGGGGACTTTTGACTGCCTTCCCAAGCTCCAAATTAAATTTTGAATACACCAATGGAAATCTCAGGATCTGTGTATGTCGATCGACTATTCGAACGCGGAAAATGGCCTCTCCAAGGTTGAGAAAATGGTTGTTTTCCAAGGCAGTTTTTTGCATGAGGTTGGAACCCTGATTTCGGGCCTTCAAGCTTTAGGGAAACGAAGCAATGGTTATTAAAATATCTACATTGGCCAAATCCCTGAAGGCAAAATCTCCAAAATAGAATTGAACTTTTACATTGTAGTCTTTCAGGCCTCCTCATGAATTCTCTCCTTAGAGCTTTGTATGCGTGTCTTGTGACTTGGCATGTAGCTTACGGTGGATAGCTGAAGATCGGGGCATGAAGGATAGTGGACTCAACAATGCAAAGGGCTTAGCTTAAAATATATTTTTTCAAACTTCAAAATAAAATATTATTTTTAAAATTATATAAAACAATTTTAAAATAATATCTGGAAAGATAAAAAAATTTAGTTTGATTGTATAACTGACACTTTTCACAATGAAGGAATGTGAAGTAGGAAAAAACGAGAGACCTTGGGAAACTTTTTAAAGATTTGAGATCTTGACGGTAGAAAAGTTCAACGAAAATGATGATAGATTTAGAGTTTTTTCTGCGGCAGAAAGGTTGCGTTGAATGGCGGCAGAAAGGTTGCGCTGAATGGAGCAAGGGCTTAATGGTTACACAAGATTACTCCAAGTGACAAGGTTTTGAAACTAAGTGGTGTAACTAACATAAATTTTGGAGAAAGACACTGAGTTGAGAAATTTTCAATATTTGTTCCAACATAGGCTCCATCTAGGGATGGTGCTTTCCTACAAAGCACCAATAATAGTAGACCACATGCCTTCATCCATTGGGCAACCTGAAATCATCCTTATCAAACTCTGAACCCTGTCACTTTACTTGCGCCTTTCCGAAACAAAAAACCACTTATGCATTCATTGGGCTATGGAGTCATAATTCTTTAAAACAAAACCATACTGGATTCCAAATTAAACTGAAAACATACTGAAAACCACTGCTGTACTCTAATTCTCAAAGTCAAGCTTATTTATATACACCACCTACTCTAACTACTGAAAAATTCCCACTGAATCAAATGATACAAAAATACCAGTGAAGCCAATCCAATAATTGTCTACTTATTTGAAATATGCTCACACTTTATTTGAGCAGGCTGAAAAAGGAAGTTGAAAACTCCCATCTGATATGCTGTTGATCATGAATGTTCAAACTTTTCCTCGATTCCTGTGACAAAATATCCATGGCATAACATACTCCTCCATTAAATGAATCTAAAAGGTTAGGAAAAGGATCATGAAAAATTGCATGGTCCTGAGGTTTTAAATAACAAGCTTCATCAAAGACTACTACATGCTCCAATTTATTTTGCTCAGGATCATCCTCAAAAAGGATATCCAAACATCCTTCATCTGATATGGCATCTGTCTGAAAACCATCATTCCTCCATGAAAAAACTACAACAAATTATTCTAGAGAAACAATATTATAATCATCATTGTACTCATCATATTTAGGTTTAGTAGATAACTCAGGAGTGTCATCAGTCAGATAAATGTTCAGAATATCGACTATGGATTCCTCAAGCATGGGAAATTCTGGTTCTTTCTCTGGCATGATGTCTATCTCAGATTCATACTCCTCCAAATCATAGTCTAAAACATCCTTGAACAACAAAATTACTTCAAGACTATTAAATGTGACAACCCTATCCTCTTCATGAAACAAAACATGGCTTACAAGATGATTTCCTAGCTGTAAATCATCATCATAAATAGGTCCATTAGCTTCCTGTAAAGTTTCATCAAACACATGACTATCATTATTTAAAATCAGATTTACATTTTCAGAAATGGAAGAAGTCTGACTCTTATATCCGAGACTGTGTGAACACTACAAATATGTGTAAGTAGGGGCTGTAACATGACTATGCAGGAGTAGATATATTCTTCTTCAGTCAAAGGAGAAGGTGGTCTCTGTATTTTCTGGATAAAACAACAATTATTTCCTTTCTCTTCTGTAGGCTGACCGTGATGCTGAATATATTCTTCTTGAATATGATCACAAGAGCTATCATATCCTTCTTCTTTATCAACCAACTCTTCTTCATACTAATTATCTTCATCGACTTGAGAAATTTCTGTTGTTTCTTCCTCCTCTTCAAGAGGATTTGTTTGATCTTTTTGTCTTATGAATTCTATATTACAACAATCTCCAAAAAGAATTTTAGTTGAATATATCCTCTTACAATGTTGATGAAAAAGTGTGTGAAAATATTTCAATGACGAAATACTGGAATGGGGTAAAGATTTATACCAGAGCCTAGCATCTCTTTCCAATGAAAACATAAACAATTTCATGAGGACATATTCATGATGCAAATTTAATTCATCCATGAGCTTGTGGAATTCAAACAAGTGTTGAGCAGGATTTTCGTCCACATATTCTCCAAATTTAGGAAGGACATATTCCCAAATTTTAATGTCTAGAATAGTGTTTGGAAAACCATAAACATTTGTAAAGTCCAGAGGAGAAAACCTTGCAGCAATCCGAGCAATAAACAAATTTGACATTTTGAGACCAATGGAGTCACCAGTGAATCATGTAGAGTCTTCAAACCAAGGAGTTGCCAGGTGAATGATCACAATTAGTTGAATGCCTATCCCTTGTTCACCATCATGGAATAACGCTAAACTTTTATTGTATCCCAGGGAATATAGCTTCATTCCTCCGTCCCCGACAACGTCACCAGAAAATGTTGTCGCAAGAGTTGACTCTAAGCTGTAATGGAGCCAAGACTTAGCACATTTTAAATGAAAAAATGATTTGTAGATTGATCAGTCATATGAGGCTTCTAGAACCAGGTCTGAAACAAAACTTTCAATCGCTTATAGATCAGAAATGAAGAGGCATGACCTCGTTTGCCTATTTTAATTGAAATAAGGAAGATGGATAGAAGATAGGGGATAAAGGAGAATGAAACAAAGAGTTATGTATCTAATTTCGATAAGTGTAATCTTCATTTAAATAGAGGAATGACAAATAACTTAGAAACAAAAACATGTATATTATATATAACTTGTAATCTAGGAAGAAACAGTCAAGTTACACGTCTTGTTTTGCTCACAGCATAAACAGAGGAAAAGATGAACCTAACAGGTTGCCCGATAAATGACTACAACAGAGGTATTACTCAATTGGATCCATTACAAGTTAAATATGTAAAAGAAGGAAAAAATATTGAATGTAAACCAAAGAAAACAATACAGGAAAAAAAAAATACATAGTGACAAGGTATAGAATCTCCTAACATTCTGTTCTATATATGCTGAAAGAAAATGAATTACAAACCTAGCCTCCAAAAGGCTCTTGGGATGTTCCCCACTCCTTTTCCAATGTTACAAAGATGCCTCATATAGGTATTGAGGTCGAAATCCTCCCTAGGAGGTCGAATTTCCTCCCAAAAGATAACAACAGTTACAATCAATTTCTGGAACTTTCTGCCATAGAAAATGGGCCAAATTGCTGAAAATTGGTGCTGCGGTTATGGTTTTGTATCTCTTTAATCGTGCATATGTGAATAAACTGAAAGAGGCTTTTGTGAATCTGTTTGTTCTGAGAAAAAACCGCTTTGAGTTCCTTGAGATCCATTTTCATCTGCCCCAGATCTGCATTTTACAAATATGTGTCAAAACAAGAAAATATGAGATCCGAAAATTAGGGCTTAGAGATGGATTCGATTCTCCCAATATGTGACACCTATAGGAAAACTGGGAGAGGATATTGATCTATGATGTGTTAGGCACAAAACAATCTGACCATTTCTCAAAATGATCCTCCAGTCACTCATAATCGTCATTTGAAAATGATGACTCAACACAGTAAACAAATGCCACATTTCTGAAAATGAACCTCATATTGTGGGGGAATTTTGACTTCCTTCCCAAGATACAAATGAAATTATGAATACACCACTGGAAATATTGGGATCTATATATGTCGATCAACTATTCAAATGCGGAAAATGGCCTCTCCAAGGCTGAGAAAAATGGTTTTTTTCAAAGACAGTTTTTTGCGTGAGGCTGGAACCCCAATTTCGGGCCTTCAGGCTTCGAGGAAACGAATCAATGGTTATTCAAATATCTACATTGGCCAAATCCCCCAGGACCAAATCCTCGAAATATAATTTGACTTTTATATTGCACTCTTTCGGGCCTCCTCGTGAATTCTCTCCTTAGATCTTTGTATGCGTGTCTTGTGACTTGGCATGTAGCTTACAATGGATAGTTGAAGATCAGGACGTGAAGGATAGTGGACTCAACAATGTAAAGGGCTTGGCTTAAAATATATTTTTTCAAACTTCAAAATAAAACATTAATTTTAAAATAATATATGGAAAGATAAAAAATTGTAGTTTGATTGTATAACTGACACTCTTCACAATGAAGGAATGCGAAGTAGGAAAAAACGGGAGACCTTGGGAAATTTTTTAAATATTTGAGATCTTGACGATAGAAAAGTTCGGTGAAAATGACGATAGATTTAGAGTTTTTACTATGGCAGAAAGGTTGCGCTGAATGGTGCAAGGGCTTAATGGTTACACAAGCTTACGCCAGGCGACAAGGTTTTGAAACTAAGTGGCGTAACTAACATAAATTTTGGAGAAAGACATTGAGTTGATAAAATTTCAATATTTGTTCCAACAGTTACCATTTTGACAAGATGGGACATATTTCTAAGAGTTTTCCAGCTAGAAGAGAAAAAAAAGGCACCATGCCCATACAGTTGAAGATGAAGAGCCACCCATGAAGATGTTTAAAGAAAAGATTGAAGACTGTGTCTTAATCTCTGCCCTCTAAGGATTGATATCACATGGAGAGGATACTTGGCTCATAGATAGTGGTGCTTCAAAGCACATGACAGGCCAGAGAGACATTCTCTCTATCCTTACCAAAAATAACTTTCCCCATAAATTTACACTTGGAGATGATTACCAGTACCCTATCAAAGGAGTGGGAGAGTCCAATTACAAACTTGATTCAGGGGCCCCAATGAAGATGAAGGATGTACTATATGTACCAGGTTTGAAAAAGAACTTGATTTTTACTCTGATTTAGATAAGAAAGGCTTTAGGTTTTCATTCATAGATGGTGAATTCCTCATGTGGCCTAAAGGAAAAACCATAGAAGATGCAATCATTATTGGAAAAAAATAAGGTAGCCTATATAAATTAAAAGGTCACTCAGAAGCAACCTTGACACACTCCACTGAGAGTCCATGCGAAATTTGGCATAGAATACTAGCTCACATCAACTACAAAGCATTACCATATGTGAGCAAGGCAGTTATAGGTCTACTGGAATTCAAGGTTGACCATGAAGGTGTGTGCAATGGATGTGCATAAGGAAAGAACATCAATAACTCTTTCCCGAAGAGTGACAATAAAGAAGAAGGAGTATTAGAACTCAACCACTCAGATGTATGTGGCCCAATTCCATCAACCTCCATTAGTGGGTATGTATAATATGTATAATTTATTGATGACTATTCTCGCAAGAATTGGGTTTACTTCTTGAAATCAAAAGATGAAGTGTTTGGAAAATTCAAGGAATTCAAAGCCTTGATAGAGAATCCATCTAAAAGAAAAATCAAGACACTCAGGTCAGATAATGGAGGATAATACACCTCAATAGGGTTTGTAAAGATGTCGGGATTAAGAGGGAGCTCACCACTCCCTACAATCCTCAACAAAATGGTGTAGCATAAAGGAAGAAAACAACTATAATGGAAGGAGTGAAGAATATGATCCATGATCAAGATATTCCAATGCACTTATGGGCAGAAGTAGCAAGAACAATAGTGTATGTACAAAACAAATTATCCCATTGTGCACTTGGGTTCAAAACCCCCGAAGAAATGTTCATCGGAAAGAAGCCATAATTTGTAGATTTTAACCTTGTACAATATTTACTGTAAACATATTTTCAGTAAAAGAACATAAAAGATACAATGGAAAATACAAACATTACACATAGATTTGTCCCCTGAAAACCCAAACTGGGAAAACCAACATATTCTATATTCATTCATAGTGATACATTCTTTACAATACAATATACATATAGGAGCTAGCGACATCTAAAAACCTAACCCAATGACCTAGATTAGTCAACAACCCTAATTCCTTAACCGAAAATAGAAAACCAACGACAAAAACCATGTGCCAAAAAACTTCCCAACAATGGACACAAAAATTGAGGCAACATGAAAAACAAGGCCAAAATGAGACACATTTCCTGAGGTAGACACTACTACTCATGCAAATAATATAACACATTCCCAACATTCTCCCACTTGTTGTTTTCTTTGCATACAGGGGGTTACAGGGTTATACAGTCAACAATCCAGGGCAATAATGCCCATGGATCCTCTACACCAAGAGAACTTCTCAGTGCTCACAGATTTTGTTAATGAATCTGCAACATTATTCAAAGTGTCCACCTTCATCAACAATACTTTATTTTCTTCAACCATGTCTCTCACAAAGTGATATTGAATATCAATATGCTTTGTCTTTGAATGATAAGCCTGGTTCTTTGCTAGAGAAATTGTACTCTGACTGTCACAATCTATCCTTACAACTTATTGTACCAACCCAGTACCTAAACACAATCTTTGTAACCATATTTCTTCCTTACTTGCATGAGTGGCTGCCATGTATTCAACTTTTGTAGTTGAAAGTGCCACTACAACCTATCTTTTTCTCATCCAACTTATTGCTCCTCCAAACAGGTTAAACACATACCCACTTGTAGATCTACTACGATCCATATCTACATCCTAATCTGCATCCACAAAGCCATGTATATCCACCACTCTTTCCAATACCGATCTTCCTTGGTAACACAATCCATAGCTAGCAGTGCCACACAAATACCTGAAAACCCCTTTTACTGTTGTCCAATGCTCCTTCCCTGGTTTTGAAATATACTTGCTCAAAACTCCCATTGCATGTGCAATGTACGGTCTAGTACAGACCATTGCATTTATCAAATTGCCAACTTCACTTGCATATGGAACACGAGACATGTACTCCTCCTTTTCATGTGTCTTGGGACACTGATCCACAGATAACTTTACACCAACATGAATAGGGACCTTGACCGGTTTACATTCCTACATATTAAACCTCTGCAATATTGTCTTGACATATTTTCTTTGATTTAACCAGAGTTTCCTCTTTTTCCCATCTCTTTTANTGAAGCACAGAGATCCTTCATGTCAAATTTAGAGGACAACTGAGTTTTCACATCCTGGATAATCTCCTTGTTGTTTCCTATCAGCAACATGTCATCCACATACAAGACCAAATAAATCAAATGATCACCAATTAATTTAAAATGCACACAATGATCCTCTATGCTTCTTGTGAAGCCAAGTCCCAACATATACGTATCAAATTTTTGATACCACATCCTTGGTGATTGTTTTAAGCCATACATGGACTTATTCATCTTGCATACCAACTCCTTCCTTCCCTTCACAACATAACCTTCTGGTTGCTTCATATATATTTCTTCTTCCAGATCCACATGTAGGAATGTTGTCTTCACATCCATTCGTTCTACTTCAAAATCAAATGCAGCGACAATAGATAACATAAATATTATAGAGGTTAACTTGGCAACATGAGAAAAAATCTCACCAAAATCAATTCCCTCAACCTAGGAATAACCCTTTGCTACTAACCGAGCTTTGTATTTATCCACTTTTCCTTCTGCATTCAGCTTCCTTTTAAATACCCATTTGTTTCCAATGGGATTTCTTCCAGTTGGCAACTCCACTAGATCCTAAGCCTCATTCTTATCCAAGGATGCCATTTCTTCGTCCATGGCCTTTTTCCAGAGATTTCCATCCTCTGAATCCATTGCCTCCCTGGAATTTCTAGGATCATCATCAGTAATAGACAAAGAAAAATTTGAATGGAAATCATATGGAGTATACCTTTTCGGTAGCCTTCTTTCTCAAACCGATCTCCTCAATACTAGAGTATGATGATCTTCTTCTTCTGATTCATGTTCTTCTATAGAGTTTGATTCATCGTCCTTTAAATCAAACTCTATTTTCTTTGGTTCTTCCTTACTTGGTAGGACTTCCTGTTTAACAACATCCTTCATTTCTCTAAATACCACATCTCAACTATACACTACCTTCTTAATTTCTGGGTTCCAAAGCTTATAACCTTTGATACCATCTTTATATCCAATAAAGATACACTTTTCAGCCTTCTTATCTAGCTTACTCTTGTTTTCCTTTGGAACATGAACATATGCATCACAACCAAATACCTTGATATGTGTGAGAGAAGGTTTCTTACCAGTCCATACCTCTTGTGGAGTCTTGTCATCCAGGGCTGATGAGGGTGATCTGTTGACCAGGTAACATGTAGTACCCATTGTCTCTTCCCATAATTCTTTCCCCAACCGGACACCATTGAGCATGCACCTTGATTTTTCCATCAGTGTCTTGTTCATCCTTTCTGCAACTCCATTCTGTTGAGGTGTATATGGAGTAGTCTTGTGCCTTGCTATACTGCACTTCTTACATAATTCTTCAAATTCATTCCTGCAGAACTCTCTGCCATTATCTATCCTCAACAACTTATTTCTTCTCTCTGTTTGATTCTCAACAAGAGTCTTGAACTCTTTAAACCTGTCAAAGACTTCAGATTTCTTCCCGAGGAAATATATCCAAGTATTCCTCGAGAATTAATCTACAAATGAGACATAGTGCATAGATTTTCCCAATGATGGGACTGATACAAGTCCAAAAACATCACTATGAACTAGATGTAAATTTCCTTCTGCCCTTGTTGCACTAGAGGGGAATATTACCCGATTCTACTTCACATATACACAATGTTCACATAAATCAAAATCCAGAGAGAAGTTAGACATACCTTCAACCATACCTTTACCATGTAGTATTCGAAGACCCTTCTCTCTTATATGCCCCAGTCTTTGATGCCACAACATAACCTTTTATCCAGAGACTATAAGAGTTCTTTCTTCTTCAAATCCAATATCAGGAACAATGGAACTATTACACCCATCACAAATAGTTCTTCCTGGCATCTTATACAGAGATCCAAACAAAACTCCCTTCAACAAAACCATTTCTCCTTGAACCATCCTGCAGGTTTCCTTTTCAAATATTGTTTTTACCTCTGCATCGTCCATTTTGCTTACAAAAATCAAATTTATGGCCAAACCTGGGATGTGTAGAACACCAGGTAGTGTTCTAATCCTTCCATCTATGAGCCTCAACTTGAATTTTCCTCGTCCTATGATTATGGTTGTCGAATCATCACCTAAGAAAACATTACCTCCATCCTACCTTTCATATTCGCAGAACCACTCCCCGTGGGGAGTCATATGAAAGGATGCACCAGATTCAACCAACCATGCCTCATGATCTGCATGTGTTCTTGAAGAATCCAACTACACATCCCCTCCTTCTTCCTTGGATTTTTTTTCTTTTGTAGAAGGAGATTCTTTAGATCCCTTCTTTTCTCAACTTTGGTTCTACACTGCTTCTTGTAGTGCCCTTATTTTCCACATCTCCAACATACCTTTACAAACTTTCCAGGAGATTTATATCTACCCTTAATGTTAGATATCCCACTTGAGAAATTAGATCTATTTCTTTCATGGGAACATCCTCTTGCAAATAATGTTTCTGTTCTCTGTCCTTCCATATTCTTTTGTTTCATATCCTCCGACAAAAATGATGAGACCACTTCATCAAAATTCAAGGCAGTTGTATTACCACCTATGACCACAACTAGACTATCCCATGAGTTTGGTAAATAACACAATAAACTGATACATTTATCTTCATATGAAATTTTAATCTCAACAGATACTAACTGAATTACCAAAGTATTGAAGGAGTTCAAATGCTCTGCCACCGAGTCTCCATATCTCATCCTTAGATTATACAACTTCTTTCTTAGGAATAATTTATTTACTAGGGACTTAGACTGATACAACTTCCCCAAATTATCCCATAAATCCTTGGATGTAGCTTCCTATGACACATTCAGTAATACTGAATCTGAGAGACACAGTTAGATTGTGCTCTTCGCCTTTCGATCCAACTTTTTCTAGTCATCTTCTGAAGTTCCTATAGATGCAATACTTGGATCTATTGCGATCCACTGATCTCTTTCCACCAACAAATCTTCCATATTGAGCTTCCACAGCTCAAAACGCTTCCCATTGAACTTTTCGATCTCCATTTTCAAATTTCTCACTATTTATTTTCACCTGAAAAATCAATACCACAGATCTCCCACTGTAACAAGGCTTATCACAGTCCCAAGCCAAACATTTGACCACAAAGGTGTCCCCCTGAAGCCAACCTCGCTCTGATACCAAATGTATATTTTAACCTTGTACAATATTTACTGCAAACATATTTTCAGTAAAAGAACATAAAAGATACAATGGAAAATACAAACATTACAAAGATATTTTTCCCCTGGAAATCCAAATTGAGAAAACCAACATATTCTATATTCATTCATAGTGATACATTGTTTACACTACGATATACATATAGGAGCCATCGACATATAAAACCCTAACCCAATGACCTAGATTAGTCAACAACCCTAATTCCTTAACCGAAAATAGAAAACCATCGACAAAAACCATGTGCCAAAAAAATGCCCAGCAATGGACACGAAAATCGAGGAAACACAAAAAATGAGGCAAAAATGTGACACATTTCCTGAGGTGTTATATTCATGCAAATAATAAAACACATACCCAACAAAATTAATCCATCTCAATATATTTGGTTGCTCAGTGTTTGTACACATTCCGAAAGAGAAGAGAACCAAGATGGACCCTTCAGGAAAGAAGGGAATATTTGTTGGATATTGTGAGGTCTCAAAGGCCTTCAAAATTTATATACCAGGTTACCATCACATTGAGATCAAGAGAGATGCAACCTTTGATTAATATGAAACACTCAATAAATCAAGAAGATTCTAGATTGAAGAAGTATATGAAGAAGAGCTTGTAGCTCCCAGAGTTGCAGAACCAGTAATGGAAGTTACAGTTTCCTCTGATGATGAGATTCATGAAGATCATGATATAATAGAATCTCAAGAACCTCCCCAGATGACAATCTCTCACAAGAGAAAGACAACTTGGGCAAGGGAACTTATTTAATATGGAGAGAAGTATGGTGCCCCAGAAGGTACCATGAGACACGTCAAGAAACCCAAGCCATTCTCCAGTTATATGGCTTTGATGTGTGATCTCTTAGAGAAGGAGCCTACTTTCTTTGAAGAAGTCATTCATAAGAAAGAATGGGTAGATTCCATGACAGAAGAATACCAATCCATTATAAAGAATGATGTATGGGAAATAGTTAATAGATTGAAGAGAAAAGATGTCGTATCATCCAAATGGCTATACAAGATAAAACATGTTGTTGATGGAAGTATTGAGAAATATAAAGAAAGGTTTGTAGCTTGTGGCTTTTCTAAAAAGGAAGGCATTGACTATGAAGAGACATTTTCTCCTATAGCCCTATACACTTCTATTAGAACCATCATAACCCTTGCAGCTAAGATGAAGTGGAAGTTACACTAGATGGATGTGAAAACAACCTTCTTGAATGGTGTCATTGAAGAAGAAGTGTATATTGAACAACATCAAGGGTTTGAAGTTGAAGACATAAATATTCATGTATTCATATTGAAGAAGTATTTGTCTAGAATGAAGCAAGCTCCTAGATCTTGGTATGGAAGAATTGATAGTTTCCTGGCGAGCTTGGGATTTACCAAGAGTAAAGATAATTCTAACCTTTACTTAAAGATTATGAATGATCATCCTATTATATTGTTGTTTTATGTGGATGAATTATTCTTAACTGGAGAAGAAAATATCATCACTGACTGTAAGAAGAAGCTCACTACAGAATTTGAGATGAAATACCTAGGCCTAATGCACTATTTCTTAGGTCTTGAGGTTTAGCAAAGCCCAGAGAAGATCTTCCTCAACCAAGGGAAGTATGTAGTTGAAATGCTGAAGAGGTTTGATATGTTGGAGTGTAAATCCATGAATACACCCATGGAAACTAAGTTGAAGCTCTTGGTTGATACTTCGTCAGAATTGGTTGATGCTACGCTGTACAAATAAATCATTGGATCGTTGATGTATCTGACAAAAACCAGGCCAGATATATGTTTTGTTGTGAACACCTTGAGTCAGTATCTAGTTGAACCCAGACGTGTTCACCTTGTTGTTGCAAAACATGTGATGACATACCTTAAGGGTACGTTGGAATTTGGTCTCTATTATAATGGAGATCATGAATTCAAACTGATTAGTTATACAGATTTAGATTAGGCATGAAGTGTTTCTGACATAAAGATAACTTCAGGATGTTGTTTTAGTCTGGGGTCAACCATGACTTCATGGAAGAGTAGGAAGCAAACTAGTATTTCTATCAACACAATAGAAGAAGAATACATTGTTGCATGTTCCTCCAGTTGTGAATCCATATGGATACATAAGTTGTTGATAGGTCTATTTGATCTGGATATGGAAGCAACCACAATTCTATGTGATAACCAGAGCTGCATAAAGATGACAGAGAACAATGTGTTCCATGACAAGTTGAAGCACATAGAAATCTGATATCACTACATTCGTGATATGGTGTAGAGGGGAGCCATAAATATCCAATATGTTGGCACATATGAGCAAGTTGTAGATGTGTTGACTAAATCTTTGTTGCGTGTAAAGTTTGAGCACTTTCGAGACAAGCTTGGTATAGTCCGAAAGGACCTCCCTCAAAAGGGGGAGTGATGTTGATGATACTATGGTATCCTAACGAATAATGTGTAGCTCAGTTAGGATTTTATATCCTAGGGGACCAATCATCCCTAGACAGATCTTGAAGGTCTGGTAAGGACGGTTTGTCAGAATACCTATGCATGTATTAGCTCTGTTAGGATTTTTATAATCCTATGGAATCTTATGATTCCTAGGAAGATCTCAAAGGTCCGGTAAGGATGGTCTATCAGAGTACCATGTGGTAGATCCATTAGGATTTTATATCCTAGGGAATCTCCTTAGGGACTGTCAGAGTACCAAAAAATGTTGTAACACCTGCCTCATTCTGTTGCCCCATGATGATGATGATGTTGTTGATCCAACCTTCATGTTGTGATGATGTTGTTTCTCCAACCTCTGTGCTATGATGATGATGTTTTTTTTGTTGATGTTATTATTGATGATGGTGATGTATTAGTGTTATACTAATTGATGTTGATGCAGATGATGATGATTCCATTCGAGCTCCATGATGTGGATGGTGATATTGATGATGAGAAAAAACTTCGATGATTTATATATATGCCAGTTAGTGTTCCAGATGTTGTTGATGTTGTTTCCCTCTCTCTCTCCTGATGATGTTGTAGAATACCCTTCTTGTTAAGGGAGAGTGTTGAAATATTGTAATTGTAAAGAGTATTCTATTTTTTATTGAGTTATTATTCTTCAGATCAATCCCCTTTTGTGGAATGATCATGTCGGACTTTGTACTTGACCAAATCTCATTTTGTGGATTGGTCAAACCCTAATTATATTATGCTAATTAAGAAGTCGCCCCCTAGACCTAATTAAAGTGGTTTTAACCACTAAGAAGAGAAGTTGGCCCTGCCCAGTGAAGAGACACTGTTAAGAACCAAACATCAATATAGCATAGAAAAACCTCAGGAAAAGTACTCAACGCCTTGAAATAGAGATAATTTCAGATAATAAGCCTCTTCGAGGGGGCAACCTCCTTTTACCCCTCTTAAATGTTCAAGTACAAGATGAT
>SNQJ01S0034241.1:37376-59566 GCA_010110895.2 Picea sitchensis | reverse complement strand
AAAATGAAAATGTCTCCTTGGTATATATAGGAGACTAGGAGGTATAATTACAACTAATGGCCTAAAGCCGACATAAATAAAATAACATTACTAATCTAATATGCCCCAATTAAGGGGTAATGAGCCAATATTAGGACTTAACAGACACCTTTTCAGCATCTGCGAGCTATTATAAATAAAGGAGGTTAGCACCTCATTTGTACGCTCACTCATTCACACATTAAGTGCGCAAGTTTCAAGAGTTGCATATGGGAGAAGAAGGAAGAGAGAGGGACATTACTCAGTGTTGGATATTCTCTAGTGTTTTGATTTATTGTCTTGGAATTGTATTGGCTATCTATATTAAGGAAGTTTTTGCTGGGTTTTCTCCCCCATGAGGGTTTCCCAGGATAAATTTTGTGTATCTTGTGATTGTGTTTCTCTCAGTGATCCTACCTATGCTAGTTTTATCTAGTAAATTGAAAAGAAAATTAATAGATGCTCAAAGAACTTAACACTTTGTTTTGTTTTCAACTCACTTAGTCAATTCATGGTGGAGCCTCAGAGAGTACACTAGGTGGTAGTGAAACATGTGCTCAGGTACCTTATGGGTATGATGGATTGTGGCCTGAACTATGAGAGAGGGGATGGATTTGGATTGATTATCTACACTGATTCAAATTGGGCAGGATGTGTCAGTGACATGAAGAGTACCTCAGGTTGTTGCTTTGGATTGGGCTCAACAATGGTGTCTTGGTTAAATCAAAAGAAAAAGTTAGTGGTTTTGAGTTCTGCATAGGATACGTATATGGTAGCCAGTCAGGAAAGTTGTGAAGCCATTTGGCTTCACAAGTTGTTGGTTGGGATATTTGGAGTGCAGATGAGGCCCACGGTGATCTACTGTGACAATCAAAGCTGCATTAAACTCTCTAAGAATCCAATTTTTCATGACTGTTCTAAGAACATCGAGATTATATATCACTTCATCTAGGATTATGTTTAGAGAGGAGAAATCAATCTACTGTGTATATCTATAGATGAGCAGGCGGAAGACATCCTCACAAAAGTTTTGGGGAGAGGGAAGTTTGTGCCTTTCAAAGATAAGCTTGGGGCAGTGAGGAACACTTTACTCAGTAAGAGAGAGTATTGAATTAAAAAAATTAAAGTACCAGGGACAAGTGTTTCTCATTACCTAGGTGCCTAAGGGTGAGAAAGTGTCCAATGTGGTCGCTGTGCATTGATTTCATTTTAGATGAAACTAAAAGTGACTTTATGAAACTTAAGTGAAGTGGGTGAATGAAAATACATTTCATCACAACCATCCATCTAGTCTATTCTCTACTGTTAGATTAGATGCCCCTTCACCTTCCCTCATGAGGTCGAATTAGGGAAAGGGCGCCCCCATTCCATTAACATTCTTCATGAGTTTAGAGAGTGCAAGAGAAGAGAGAGTTGAGTTGAGGAAGAAGAAAGAAATTGCTAGAAAGAGGCACAGATTTCAAGGTAGGGTACATCATGCAAATTGAGGCAATAGATACAACAAGTACAGGGTCGTACAATACAGATTCTAAGAAGCCCGTACAACAAATTATTGGCATAGAAATCAAGATTGAAAGATGCACCAATTTCTGGGTGGTATTGGCACAGAAATCAAGGGAGAAGTAGCCCCAAATTTCTGTTAAATTATATCAGCAAGATGGCACAAGTTTCTAGGTGAACTGTATAACATTTATTTTTTGACAAATGTACTGTGTACGAATTTTTGGGCACAAAAATTGAGGAGCTTGAGGTATGGTTTTCTAGATAAGTTTGTGTATAATTTTTGAAGATGATGGTTTTAATAAATTATTTCTTAGAGATCTGAAAATAACATAAAACCCCTCTCTCACTGGTTTTCCCCTTGTGGGTTTTTCCAAGGTTGAAGTTAGACCAAAAATATCTGTGTGAAAATTTTTATTGTGTTTTATTTATGAGTTATATTGTTCTAGCATACTTCAGTGTTTCTGTTCATGAGAATTTAATTTTCTTCTTAGTAATTTGCAACCAGAATTTGCAATGTGGGTTGGGCATTAAACTATGTGTCTCAGTGAGACTTGAAACTAGGTTGGGGTCTGAAATTTATACATATAGTTTTTGAGATCATAGCTCCCGAGATCATAGCTTGTGAGGTTAAATTTCCTGAGGTCATAGTTCTTGAGGTCAAAGTTCCTTAGGTCATAGTTCCTAAGGTCAAAGTTCCTGAGGTCAAATTTCTTGAGGTCAAATTTCCCGAGTTCATAGTTTCTAAGGTCATAGTTTTAGAGGTCAAAGTTCCAAAGGTCATAGTTCCTGAGGTCAAAGTTCCTAATTTCATAGTTCCTAACATCAATTTCCTTAGGTCAGAGTTGCTTGGGTCATAGTTCTTGAGGTCAAAGTTCCTGAGGTTACAATTCTCGAGGTCAAAGTTCCTGAGGTCATAGTTCCTCAAATCAAAGTTCCTCAGGTTAAAATTCTTGAGGTCATAGTTCCTAATGTCATAGTTCTTGAGGTCAAAGTTCCCGAGGTCATAGTTCCCGAGGTCATAGTTCATGAGGTCGTAGTCCCTGAGGTCAAAGTTTCGAAGGTCAAATTTTCTTAGGTCATAGTTTCGAAGGTTAAATTTCCTAAGGTCATACTTCCTGAGGTCAAAGTTCCTACTTTCAAAGTTCTTAAGGTCATAGTTTGTGAAGTCAAAGTTCATGAGGTTAAAGTTCGTTAGGTGATCGTTCATTTGGTCATAGCTCTTGAGGTCAGTGCTCCTAAGGTCATAGTTCTTGAGTTCAAATTTCCTATGATCAAAGTTTCTAAGGTCAAAGTTACTAAGATCAAAGTTCATGAGGTCAAATATCCTAAGGTCATAGCTCCTGAGGTTGAAGTTTATAAGGTCATAGATCTAGAGGTTATATAATTCATGAGGTCAGATTTCCTAATGTAAAATTTCCTTAGGTTATAGTTCCTGAGGTAAATGTTCCTAAGGTCAAAGTTCCTAAGGTCATAGTTCTTGAGGTCAAAGATTATGCAGTCATTTTCCTAAGGTCAAAGTTCCTTAAGTCATAGTTCCCAAGGTCATAATTTTAGAGGTCATAGTTCTGGAGGTCATAGTTCCTAAGGTCATAGTTACCGAGGTCAAAGTTCCTGAGGTCATAGTTCTTGAGGTCAAAGTTCTTCAAGTCAAAGTTCCTCAAGTCAAAGTTCCTGAGTTCAAAGTTCCTAGGGTCATATTGCCTGAAGTCATAGCTCCTGAAGACGAGGTTCTTGAGGTCAAAGTTCCTTAAGTCATGGTTCTTGAGGTAAAAGTTCCTCAGATCCCGAGGGTGAAGTTCCTTAGGTCATGGTTCCTCAAGTCAAAATTCTTGAGGTCAATGTTCTTGAGGTGTTCTTGATGTCAAAGTTCTTGATGTCAAATTTCTTGAGGTCATATTTCCTGAGGTCAAAGTTTCTGAGGTCAAAGTTCCTCAAGTCATAGTTCCTAAGGCCATAGTTCTTAAGGTCAAAGTTCGTAAGGTTAAAGTTCCTGAATTCAAAGTTACTGAGGTCATAGCTCATGAGGTCATAGTTCGTGAGGTTAGATTTCCTCAGGTCATAGTTCCTTAGATTTATTAGTACATGGTTGAATTTTTAGAGAACTTCCTATTCAGAGGCAATTTTAACATTGGATCTTACTTTTTTAGAGTGAGAAGACTACCTGGAGCCCATATCATGGAATAATGGGCCTTAACATTGAGCATTTGAAGCGAGGAAAGGTTGTAAAAAATGGAGTTAGGGATTATATGTTGCAAAAGGAGCTTAATATAGGCCACCCAAGGCTTAAATTATGCACACATGAGATCACACTCTAGTTGAGGGCTTATGTCAGTGACTAGGGGCTGGAACTGAGTGCTAAGGGCCAAAATTTCCACATGCGTCGTCAACAGAATGAGATAAATGGCTAAGAACTAGGTGTATTATACCTCACATGATCAATGACATATAACATATCTCCCACCCTTAACTTGCTCAAATTTTAATGATATCGAGGCATGTGAGAGGTGGTTTTAGAGAATGATACGTGGCCTCATTTCATTGGTTTCACATGACATTTTTATATGGGAAATCCAATCACTTTCCCATGCAATACCACTACCAGTATCATGGAGCCACATGATTGTGTTTTCATTCGGAGAAGATTCAAACAACAAGGTGGGCCAATCATTAATTGACAAGTTTCCACCTGGACATGATGTGGTCTAACGTTTAATAAATGATCGCTAACTAATCGGGTCAATCCATGGCTGACGAAGAGACACATGGACCAACTAGACTTCATCTGGATTGAAAACCATGCCACCTAGGCATCCACCTGGACCAATGATAGTTTTCCACGTGTTCGTCGTACATTTGTGATGTTAGAAATGACATCATCCAAATTTTCACACACTTGGGTAAATTTTATGGTTATTTCCAAGATCAAGTTGACGTGTGTCTTGAAAGCATTGAAATATTTAAGAAGGGGATTTAATCAAGGATTGAGGTAATTTCAGAATTATTGGGTTATGGCCTCAAGGTAAAATTTTCATTTCTCCAACAACTTATCCATGCTTCGTATGAACTATTTATCCAAGGTCGACATATAAGTAATTTGATTCCCCTTTGATCAATTGTATACTTGGATTGAGAAATTATTTGCATTACAACCTAAGAATGGAGTCTAATTCAAGCCTTAGAAAGGCCCCAAAGTCACTGAAGAAACTCGCTCCTCAAGATCATTTCGAAGACAGGGAGCGAGATTTCTTTGATCCCAATTTTTCGTATCCTGACATGTATCAATTAATTAAAAGGGCCTAGAAGGACACCAGTGATTTAAAATACTATATGTTTTTGTGGGAGTCGAACCTGGCCCATTCAATAATACCCTAGACCTATCATTTCCCATAAATGGTGGAGAGGTGTGCCTCACATTATGATGTTTATAAGGAACACATTGCTAATGATGATGGTTATGAGGTTATCTGTTCAATTTCTAGGGAATCAATTGTTCAAATACTTCCCTCCTACAACCCTGCTGCTACAAAAACCCTATATGAGGATCAATTGCCTACAATATATCATTATTTACCCCAATTAGAAAGATAAAAGTTTGTCAATAAATTGTTACCCGTTAATGCTTTGTTACGTCTAGGTTCTCCCCCATACCCTTCGTCTATTTTCTTAGACATAGCTCGACATGGAATCGCTATGATATGTCAGATCTTAGGATATGAAAATGATAATTATGTGAATGAAACTATTTTGGGTTTATTTCCATCTTTCTGTGTTTTAGATTCCACCACTTTGATTAAATATCATTGTGCAGACTACTTGGTTGGGGATATAAATGAACAACTATCGACTTATCCTGCTACTAAATATTTCTGATACCATTCTCATCAAATATATTTGATATTGTTTAACAATGTTGCAACCTTTCAGAAATTAGGCCTATAGGTAACTAATGATGCCTCTGGTGTGAATACTATGATTGAATGGACTTAAGCGATAAGGAGGAAAGAGTGTAATCAAGGTTTCTCTCTCTCTTTGTTAATAAGTACATGAGTTTTGAGTTTTGTGTATAGTCTTATTCATCAGGAACAACCCCCTAGAATGTTCAGTGATTTGAAGAAGATGCTTCAGTTGACTAAGGAAACTAGTATATGGAACTATTATTTGTCAGAAACATATACCTTAATCATGGTTTATGGCTTTGAAGGAGAGCCCTACAAATTTCCAGTTTTCTTGACTCCTAGGATTTTTTCTCTGGAGTATATCAAGAAAAGAATGATAGCAGATCATCTTCATTTCACTCATCATAAGAAATCAATCACCTTCAAGCTTCCACATGAAGTGGGACCTTTCCAGTTTAAGCTGAGAACTGCACTCATCTTTGTTAAAGACATGTTGCAAAACTTTGATTTTGAAAAGGAAAATAGTTGTATTTATGATCGACAAGGAACCATTGCATCCTGGAAGCATGCTTATCATTATCAACCAAATCCTGTAATAGGAAGTACTGCTAAAATGGACACATGTGAAGAGGTAAAGCATATCTTAATGGAACAGGTGCATAATTCACCAATAGATGGATCCAATTCCACAAGGGCCTCAGAGACTTATTAGAAGCTAATAGTTTTATTGGGAAAAAGAGCTTCTCCTGAAATAAAGTCTGTGATGGAAACAAATGATCTCGTAACCAAGAGTAAGAAACAAGAGGAGACTAATATACATGATACCATGGCATATCCTCTCGATAAAGGTAAGGGTGTGTTACACGTGATTCAAAGATCCAATGGAGAAGGATATGCTTCTGTTGAAAAGACTCCTCCTTCCGCTTTTATTATACAATATTATCCATCAACCCTATTGTCAGCTAGGGAGGTAATCTCTACTACTATAGGGGGTTCTTCTGAGGCTCAAACCTCCTTTTTTAATTATTATGTTGATATCAGGAGAGATGGTGTAGATGATAAGAAGCAATTATTCCCTCTAGTCAACTCTCTGACTAAATTGGTTTCAACCATGGATTACAAGGAAAATGCACTAATATTGGCAGTACTAGAGTCAAAAGTGCTAAGGCCTCGTATAGCTGCAGACTATGATGTCAATGAGCTCAAATTCCCTTTGAATAATTTTCAACCTAGGGATATGTGTGAACTACACAAAAAATCCAGTAAAATGATGTACATGGGAGTATTCCACGCCTCTGCAAGTGAAAGAAAGATAAGGGAATTGGCTAGGAATATTAAGAAGCAATTGAAGCATGAAAAAACTGTAGTAAGAGCCAAGACTATTCAAATAAGAGACCTAGGAAAGAAGATTATAGCTCTGAGTGTTGATCCTAAGAATCCTAAAGTGATGGAGGATTTGTTGAGTAAGAAAGATAATGAAATCAAAATACTTAAGAAAAGGCTCTAGATCCCAAAAACTCAACATGTGCAGATCCATGAACTCCAAGCCAACTATGATGACAACCCATAAGGATTTGATTGAGATTCCTTGATTAAATATGTATATAAGTAAAGGTTATCCTTGTCAACATCATCGTCTATAAGTTTTTCAATCTCATTCCTTACTTATGGAACATTGAACAAAAATATTGAAACCAAGTGCCTTGTTTACAAAACAATGAATAATATTGTTGGAACTAGGAGCAATGCATATGAAACCAAGATCAATTTACAGAATGTTGAACAAATTTGGTGCCACTATGAACATTTGGTGGTGTAAACATGAGAACTATTTACACAACAATACATAATGTTGGTGGAACCATGAGTAATGCATATAAAACCGAGCAATTGATTAAATCTTGAACAAAGTTTGTGGAACACTGAACATGTGGTGGTGGCGAGCTCTGATTACATCACCATGAATACTGTTGGTAGAACCATGAACAATGCCGATGCATAAGACCACCAATATCCCTTAGTTTTATTCATAACACCTATTTCCCTTTGAATCACTTTGAGGTTAATAACATCGTAGAATTGTGAGCACATCATTTAAATTTTTAAAAGAAAAAAAAATGGAAAAAGTCTATTACAAATTTGGGTATGACCTCCCTTAATTAACTCTTGTAAAAAATGTCATAAAACATTATATAGGTCATCCATAGCGTGACCCTTTGTTCATGAGTGTCTCTAAAACATGTGAGTATAGGGTTAGAAAATAAAATATGTGTACTTACATGCAATTTTCAATGTGCTTAAATTATATGTAATGTGAATAAAATTAAAATAGTATACAATCGATAATTTATTTTCTACACTTTTTTAAAGAAAACTATAATACTTATTTTTGGTGACTATTAAATTCAAAGTAAATTATTTATTTCCATTCTGTTTATTTTTGTAAGTGAGTTGACATTCTATATTACTGAGTAAAATATTGTACAAAAAAGGGCTGAGGGGTGTCCCTTGATCTTCCAAAAGGAAACCAGATCAGGGGTCCCCAAGCTGCGCTATCTACCTTAGCGAAGGGATGGCTGGGTCGCCACTCGGGGAAACCGACCCAGTCTCCATAAGTTCGTTTGAAAAAGAAAAAAACTATACCTTCAGAAATACATAAAAGAGAGAGCATATAACTTGAGTTGTTCCTATACTGATAAACAAAAAGAACTTGAGTTTATGTTGCATTAGTCCAAGCATATTGGGTGGCTTTCATCTCCTTCCTCACTTACCTCGTTTTCCTTTTTCTGCTCCACCGTGCGCGTCCTTCTAATTTTGGTTGGTGTTCAACGTCGGTTTGCTGGAGTGATGTCCATGTGATGGACATAGAGAATGTAGAGTTGGAATTGACAAGCTAGTCAGTCTATTTTTTCTCCTTGGTTCCTTTGGTCCTCTACTATGCTTCTTGCGTTGGCCTCCAAGTCTCTGAGGCGGCTTAGGATTTCTATGATTTCCTTCTTGCGGCCTCGGTTTGCCACCCTGCTGGTCTCTTTCTTTTTTTCTCTCAGCTTGCTTATTAGCATTTTTGTACACCAAAATTCCTCCACCTTTTTGTGGTAGAGGGTTTTCCTGGGCTCTGTGGCCCCTGGGTCCCTGATCTCATATGTTTCTTGGATGAGTTCTTCCCAGGATTTTCCCTGGTGCTTGGTGTTGACTTCCCGCTCCCATCTATTGATGACTACTTTACCCTTTGTATCTACTTGCTTGAGGAAGGTGCCTTTTGACTCTCTGGCTGCCTGTTCCATCTTAGTGATATTCCAGGTGCTTATTGGGAGTTCGTCCCCCTGGGGCCCCTCTTACTCTAGGTGTTCTTCATTCTTACCATCTTTCCTTGAAAGTTGTGGATTCTGTCGTGATTTCTTTTTCTTCTGCTACTCCCCCCTTCTTGGTCTCTGGAATTACTTCTAGTTGGTCTGTCGCTATCCCCGATGCTTCTTCTTTTATAGAGTTTCCCCATAAGTGATCTTCTCCTAGTAATCATTTGTCTCTCGTAAAGGCGTATCTTTCGGTCCTTTATCTCTATTTCTGAGTGTGTGCGTTTGGGAGCTCTATCATCGTTCCAACGCCAATCTTTTTCCTCGCACGTTGTTCTCCAATCATTTCCTCCCTCGATACCTATGCGTGGATGAGATGTACCCATACCTTCTCTCAGGATATCCCTTTGGTATTCGTCCTTTGTCAGCTGTGGCTTACCCTTTCCATTCTCCCACGACTAGCCCCTATACTTCCTTCTATTGAAAATACCTTGGTATCGTACCCCTTCTTGTGGTGTGACTGTGATCTACATTGTAACTCGTGTTTAAAAGGTGGCCTACCGGATTCAGCTTGGATCCTATTTTCCCTTCGTTTAATTCTATGTCTCCATCCTCGATGTGGTCGTCCGTACTTCGGCTGTCGTCATAGTACTTTGTCGCTAGTTGGGTATAGTTTTTCCGAAACTGGCCACTTGGGATGTTAATCCATTTGGCATCCAAGTCTGATCCTTCCTTGTTGACCCCTTTGTTAGCAATTCTATCCGCGAGTCCATTTGTTGATTTGCGGACCCAACGCAACTCCACCGTGATCCCTGTCTGCAAATGCTCCTAAATCTTCTGCAGATAGTACACCAAGCGCTAGTGCCTCTGTATTTTTCCCACTTTGGTGTTGTTTTGGAGTTTCCTTACTGTGTTGATGACTACCATGGAGTCTCCTTCCACTATTACGTTTTCCATTCCTTCCCTGTGTAGTATCTCCAAGCCTGTCTCCAGTGCTTCAAATTCCACAACGTTGTTTGTTGAGTTCCCCAAACTTCCTGTGTATAGTCAGATAATTCTTCCTTGACTGTCCCTGATTCCTCCCCCCATACCAGTCCTTCCTGGGTTACCCTTCGATGCCCCATCAAAATTTAGCTTGAGGGAGCCCTCTGGTGGTGGTTTCCAATTTCTCTCGCCTAAACTTAGTTGCGGCACCCGTCTCACCTGATTGGGGTTGTGTCTTCCTTTCACTTGGAAAGCCTCTAAAATTATGAGATCCTGATCAGTGAGTTGCGCTCCTCCTGTTCGGAGGTTGCGGCTCTGTACTATTTCCCTTGTCATGGATATTATTGTTTCCTTGATCTTTCCAACTACCTAGATTTGGTTCCTGAAGATGTGCCGGTTCCATTCCTTCCAAATTTCCCAAATGATCATGCTAGAGGTGAGGGTCCAACAAATATTCACCTCTTCGTTTTCGCTGTATTTTTCCTTCAAGGTGTTTATAGTTGCAAAAATATTTCCTCTGATCCTATTAGACTGATGGAAAATGCCTGTCGCCCGATCCCATAATTCTGTTGTGTAGGGACATTCATCCAAGAGATGGTTCATTGTTTCCTCCTTTTCTTCACATAGTTGGCATCTTGAAGGGCCTATGAAACCTCTCTTCTTTAGGTTCTCCCAAGTTAGTATTTGGTTGCGTAGTACTAGCCACTGGAATATTTTTATTTTTGGCCATTAGGGGCTATTCCAGAGCTTGTCCCATTGATGTGTCGTAACTTCTTGGTCCTAGTTTGTTATGTAGTTGCATACTTATTTAAGATTGAATTCCCCACCTGCTTTGTGCCCCCATATCAGCTGGTCATTTCCATCTGTGACTGCAATTTTCCTTCTCCCCAATTCCTCCTCCACTTCTTTAATTGTTGTTGTGGTCTGGTCTCTAGTCTGTGGGGTGAGAGTGTTCCAGATTCTCCATTTGTTGTGCTCTACTTCTTGTTTCTAGTAATGGTAAACTTGGGTTTTGCCTTACACCATCATCTCATGTTGGAGTTCCTCCCGACCCAGTTGTTCCATTTTGGGTTCCTGTTGCCAGGCATCCTACCAGAACCTGGTGGTTCTACCATTCCTTATTTCCCAAAAGTTGTGTGTCTGGATCCAGGTCTTGTTGCGCCAGGCTAAGTTCCAGATGGCTGAACCCTCCCTGGTGCCTCTGAAGTAGATTTTGTACTGGTTACTAATATCCAGGGCGTACTTTGCCTTCCATAGGTTAAGCCATGGTGTGGTCATTTCTTTGACCCATCTCCACCAAAGCTTCGCCCCATAGGCATTGTTGGTTACTTGCGGGTCGTGTAGCCCAAGGCCTCCCTTGCTCTTTAGCTTACACACCTTTTACCAAGACACTAGTGCCCATTTTTTCCTTGTTTCTGCTTCGTGCCACAGGAATTCCCTTTGTATGGTTATTATTTTTTGTAGAATTTCTTTGGGAGTTGGGAAAACTGACATCATAAATGTTGGGATAGCTTGCAGAACCAACTTGGTTAGGATAAGTATTCCTACCAGGTTGAGGGATCTAAAAGTCCAATTGTTTACCCGGTCTTGAATCTTCTTGACTATTCCTTCCCACGTTGACATCTTGTAAGATTTGTCTATCTGGGGGATGCCTAAGTACTTGGTTGGGAGGTTTTTGCGTTCAAAGCCTAGGATGTTGACTAAATTCCTTTGGATAGCTGGGTTGGTGTTAAAGAAGAAGATCATTGATTTGGACTAGTTTATCTCAGCCCCCGAGGCTTCCCCAAACTCATCTAAGATTCATTTGTAGGATTCCGCTTCCTTGACTATGGGCATTCCATGAAGTAAGGTATCATCCAAAAACTGTTGGTGTGTGGAAGTTGGACAATTATCGTAAGGTTTGATACCTTTTATTTCCCCTGTTGCGGTTGTGATTTTTATGCTTCGACTAAGTCCTTCCATCATTAAGATGAATAAGAAGGGGGACAATGGGTCTCCCTGTTCGATTCCTCTCGTGGGCCAGTATGGTTTGGCAGGGGCTCCATTTACTAGTAGTGAGAAGATTGTTGTGGATACTAGGTTGGTTATCCATCGGATCCAGTGATGGGTGAAGCCGAAGGCTTCCAGGGTCTTGACCATATAGTGCCAGCTGAATTTGTCGTAGGCTTTCGCTAGGTCCAATTGTATTATCATTACCCCTCTTTTCTAAAGCTTTAGGGTGTGGATCAGTTCATGGGCTTGGATAATATTGTCCATTATTTGCCTTCCTTCTATGAACCCCACTTTCTCTTGCGACACCAATGTGGGTAGTAGTAGTTTCAATCTATTGTCTATAACCTTGGAAATTATCTTATACACCACATTGCACAGTGATATTGGTCTGTAACGATCGAGAGTTTTGGCTTCATTTTCTTTGGGGATGAGTGTTATCAAAGTAGCATTTAGTGCTTTCAGGATGGAGGTTGACCTTCTAGAGTCTTCCCCTACCTTGTAGACATCCCGTTTGACGACTTCCTAGCAAGCTTTGAAGAACTCTGTTGTGAACCCATCTGGGCCTGGGGATTTTCCATTGGGCATTTTCTGGAGTGCTTGGTCTATTTCTTCCTCCGCAATGGGCTTGATCAAGTTTTTGTTTTGTTCTTCTGTTACCAGGCAAGGGATATGTTGGGTCACTTTTTGTATGGCCTCCATTCTATCTTGGTTAGGTTCCTGGGTGATCCCGTGGAAGTGGTTTACCAGAGTTGTTTCGATGTCCTTATGGGACTCTCTTTCTATTCCATTCGGGTCCCTTATCTTCAGGATTTTGTTATGGGCTCTTATGGCCATGGTTGTTCTATGAAAGAACTTGGTGTTCCTTTCCCCCTCCTTTATCCATCTGATCCGAGAATTTTGTCACTAGAGAGTTTCTTCCTGCTGGCACCTTTCATCCCATTCCAAAGTCATCTGGATCTCCTCCTTTTTCTGTTTCTCATTGTAGCCCTCCAAAATGAAGGTTTCCTGGAGTTTTTTCATTTTTTATTCTATGTTTTTCTTCGCTTGGTTTATATTCCTAAAGGTATCCTTGTTCCACTGCTTGAACCTATATTTGATATATTTTAGTTTCTTGTAGAGTTTGAACATCCTTATCCCTTGTTCTAGTTGCTCTTCACTCCACCACTATTTTATATTTTCCTTGAAAGTCGGGTTTTCCATCCAAAATTTCTCGAATCTGAAGGGTCTATTCTTTGGTGTGGTCTGGAAGCCAGCTGTTAGTTGCACTGGCCAATTATCATATCCCCCCCATGGAAGGATGTTGCAGTCTAACGTTAGCCCCTACATAATGACTGACTCTAACACTAGGAATCTGTCGAGTCTTGTTGCTACCTGATGTTGGCTCATTCACTTATTATTCCAGGTGAAATGGCCATTTTTGGTTTTCATATCTACCATTTCTGCTGTGTCTATGAATTTTGAGAATTCCTCCGCATATCTATCCAATATTCTTGTCCCTCCTTTTTTCTCCGCAAGTGACGTGATGATGTTGAAATCCCCAGCTAGGATACAATGGAGGTTGTTGGCTCAGTTTTTGAGGTCTACTAGATCGCTTAACATTCCTCTCCTATCCTCTGGCACATGGGGTCCATACACATTAGTGCATTAAATCTCCTCTGTGTTCCCAATGATTTGCATGCGGACAGTAATGGTATTCCTTATCGCTTCGGCTGCTATTAGGCTTAGTACTTGTGGGTTCCACAGAGTGAGGATGCCTCCTACAATTTGGTGGCCTCCAATGGACACCATCTTGTTCTTGCGCCATTATTGTTGACTGATTGTTTCCATTCTTTCTGTATTACACTTGGTCTCTTGGATAAAACAAAGATCCGGTTGTTCCTGTTTTAGTCTACTCCTAAGGATTCGTTGTTTTCTTGGGCTCTTTAGGCCTCTTATATTCCAAGTTATAACATTCATTTAAACATGCGGGGGGGAGTTGGGGAAGAGTTTTTTGATCTTACCCCAGTTTATCAGTAGCGCTCCAAGCTCCTGCAAGGCTACACTATTGGATTTCCTGCCTTTTTTCCTCCATGTCTGTTTGGGTGAGAGTTGTGGTTGTACCTCACCGACTTTGACTCCTAGGTGTCCAATCTCATCGTGTGCTTGCTTTTGGCCTCTAGATTTGGCTTCCTCCCTTAGGAGGAACAGGTACTGGATGCGATCTAGTTTCTTTGTTGGTACATTGTCCACTCCCTGTCTTTTCCATTGCTCCAATATGTTCGTGAGGTCTATCCCTTCCCTTTCCACCAAGTCTCTGAGTTTTGGATCTTCTGTGCCTACTTCGCTCGGTGTCATTTCCACCTCTCCCTCTGCATATTGCATGGGGGTGTTTTCATCTCTGATTTCTCCTTCCATCGGGGTTGCGCAACTTCCTTGTTCCTTCTGGTTGTTAGGTTGGTGGGTGGGATCATTTGGTTTTTCTTCTCAAAGTTCCTGAGCTGTTTCCATATCCTTCTTGGCCTCTTCCCCTTGATTGGTTTTATCCCTTCCTTTTGGGCTAAACCGAACTTTTGGGTTATTCCCTGCCTATGCTTTGCTCTTCATTTTGTTGGCTCTACTTCTGGGGTTTGGTTTAACAAATCCATTCTCATCTTGATGTGGTTTGGAATTTTTCGTTTCCTGCTTTTTATTAAGAGGGAATTCCATTATAGGGTGGCCATGTTCGTGGCATCTTCTACATCAGAAGTATATTGGTTCATAATCGATGTTTTGGATCCATTCCTCATCCCTGAATTTGAGGCATATCGCTTTTGGGAGTTCTCCCAAGACATCCATCTCTATGCATATTCTTGTGTACAATGTGTATCTCCCTTTCATGGTTGCTTCTGTGGTCTTTATATATTTCCCCAGTTTATTCCCTATCTCTTCAAAAGTGGAAGTTAACTAGTAGTCTAAGGGTAGGGAGTAGAGTCTCAACCAAACCGATACCTTTTTGAAGGTCTCTTTTTCTGGGGAGAAATTCTTCTTCCATGGCTGCATGTACAGTCCTGTTGATGCATGGAAGTATGGCACTCCTTCAAATACTCTGTCTCTGTCCTCCAAGTTTATGAATACCACTGTGAAGAAACCTTTCAAGCCCAAATGGAGCTCCACTTCCCCATCTGGATTCTAGTGATATTTGATCTAGTTGCGCAATGCTTTTTCTGTGGGCCATAATCCCATAAATTTGTAGATTAGCGCATGCACCTTCATCTGATCTCTGTAGAGTTGCGTCTATGGATCCTCCAATACCACCTTGGGTATCAGTGTTGCTTTGGGTTTGCATGGGTTACGCCCTTTGGTCTGGTTGGTCTTCGTTGTGTCTTGCGTCTCATTTTGAGTTTCTCTTTCTTCATCTTCCCTGCATTCACTTTTCCCCTTGTTTTTTTCCTGACCTATTCCAGGGTCTGATCCCGAGGTGCCTATCATTGGTGCCTTGAATAATATGCCCCTTTTACCTTTCCCTCTATCTACTACTATCTGTTTGTATGAGGGGGTCCCCTTACCCCCTCCTCTAGTGCTCATGCTTCCCTTTGCAATGGTCGCGACTGTCCAAACCCTAGCTTGCGGTTTCTCCGAGAAAAGTGGTTTTCCAAAAGGTAAGCGAGCTTGGCTCAGTTAAGCTTTGTTCCTCATTTCCATTTTGTTGATAATATAATAAAAATAATCTATTTTTAAGGTCACGACCAAGCCAGACACCAAATTGGTGTATGAGACCCCCTCCTCCAGTGATTTGACTGGTAAAGTCTACGAAGTCTAGACGAAAATTAAAGTTGCATTCCCTATTTGTTTTCTAGAATATCCTTTAATATTACCTATATTTTTCTAGAATATCATTTAATATTACCTATCTATTTTATCAAACCATCCACACATCACCAAAAACATGTGCTAGAACTTTTTCTATTCTTGATTTCAGTGATTTGAATTATGTTGGTATTTCCCTTATTTTGAAGCATCTATAGCATGCCCAAGAACTTGGCATCAATTCCATCCTAAATTCTCTAGAATTGTTTGTAAGACCCTTTGTTCTTAAACTAGATTTGTAGAGCATTTTTCTTCTAAGAAGTTTTTATTTTTATTTTTGTCTCACTTGATTTGGTATTTCATTATGCATTTTCTATCATATTTTGTTGGAAGTTGATATCCAATAATGTTCCTTTGAATCCTTAGTTATCTATGCTCTTTCACGTTCATGTGTTCACTATTGACTATATGTTCACTATTGGATGCAATGGAGAAGGGATCTAGATTTGTGGATCATCTACTTCTCTTTTTGAGAGGTATACAATGAATTGGCCATGCTATCGCACAATTTTTAGGTTGGGAAAATCCCTATCCAACCACCAAGTGGTGACAACTAAGGGACACTATACCCAATGTTACCTTGATATAGGTCCCACACTTCGAGGGTGACTAGGTCACTCTAGGGAGGCGATCCCGGTGACCCTTGGGGGATTGAGATGGATGGAAGGGAAAGAAGAGAAGTACCTCCCTAAAGGTCAGTGATGGGAGAGGAAAGATGGATTTGATGACTTGTCTCCAGGTGGTGCAAAGGGTGTTTGTACCTTCCGGAGACACAAGAAAAGCCACACTTGCATATAGTAATGTTAGGTGGACAAACAAGTTAAGGTTTTTGTCCCTAATTGAAGAAATAATAAATGATATATATCAGCACATAAAATATAATAAGGGCTGCAATATAAGTGTTAAAATTCCAATTGAATAAGCACGAGACAAGCTATTAAAAACTAGTTTAGCTCAACAATGATAGAACAAGACTTTAGCACAAAACGCAAGGCTGCCATAAAATGATAACTTCAATGATATTTATTAGCCTTATGGATGTGGAAAATTGTTATTACAGAAAGAGATTTAACCATTAAAACTTGCTCTAAACTTGCCAAAATATGCGTTGTACTTAGTAGATTATGTGGGCATACTTTTAGGCAAATTTCAACGGTGAAATTAGGAGTTATTGAAGAGTTTGGTTAGGGTTTTCTGAATCCCTAATGGATGTAGGTTAAATTTGTAACAACAACAATAAATTCTTGGAGAAATGAAACGACCTAATGGCTCAAGAAAGCATTTGTAGCATAGATTTGATTCCACTAGAAAAAGTTTCAAAATCATGAAATTTCACGTTTCCCAAAGAAACAATTTTATATATCCAATACAACAAGTGATGACTAGTGCCTTTAATGGTTGTGTTAATGGAGTCAAGAAAATAAAGAGCTAAATTTATTATCTCCTTGGGGGTGTAAATTCTCTTACTCCCCAAGGTAAGTATCCCTAGCTAGGGTTTAGGCTAAGAGGGTATATGAACTTATACTTCTCTTAGAAAAACCTTGTTATTTACCAATAAAATTTAAGCATAAACTGATGGCGGCTAATGTGGGGGTTTATTCCCTTATACTTCCCACCTAGCTCTAGCAAAATAAACTTGTCTTGAAACAACATTATAATACAATGCAAAAAATCCTTACCAATTTAAGGAAAATTCTAAGATAAACCACCACAATAGAAAACAAGAGCCTTCCAAGGCTAGCACATCACTTCCATCAACCAAATAACCAAGAAAGTATCCATACAAAAGATAAAAAGAGAGAAAACTAAATATAGCGAAAATTTAAGTCCAAGTACCTCTCCAAGATGGGAGAGTTATGTTTTAAAATGAGATCTTATTATCTCTATTTATAAAAAAATGTCACTAACATAGTTTTTCCACATAATTTTAGGGTAAAACACAATATTAGGGGTCAAAAACCCTAATATTTCCCCTTTACACAAATAATATTAAACAATTCGTCTTTAAATTCAATTTTACACAAAAGAAAACCCTAAAACAAGAAGACGCCACCCCTTTAGGGGACTTTTTGACACTAGGAGAAAGTCGTTGGAGTTGTAGATGCATAGTAGGCCTCCAAAGGCCACATGTCAATCATCTAGGCCATATCCTCATTGTCAAGGCATTCTTCTCCTCAAAATTTTCATGTGTCAATGAGCCATGTCTTCACCACCAAACGCTAACCCTTCTATGTGATGTCAAGCCTCCAAATGCAATGTTTTACCTCTCCTAGGAAAATGTTTAGCATGTAAGGGATAGGTTATGTCTCTCAATTCATATTATAGGTCTACAAAGGTTCATCTCTCTCATCTGGAATTTGGGCCCTAGAAATCCAACATGTGGAAGCCCAAGCTAGGCTTTCTCCTCCAAAACTATCCACCAACTAGGTCCTGCAAAGACAGATAAGCACACCATCCAAGGATATCAAGTCATAATATCATGGTGAGTAAATAAAATCAATAAATGAGCACCTAAGCATGTGCATCAAAGATTACCCGGTCAAAAACATAAGTGCTCAAAGCCATTATGCAACATTCTAAGCTTGGATATGGGAGGGTTGACGAGGTGTCCTATTGGGTAGATCTTTCCCTAGGTCAAGGAGTGTTTCCCAAGTGATCCCTCTCTAATACATGTGAGGTATATGGAGTGGTTAAGGATAAAAAATCACTGGACATGGGGTTCACGACATACAAGGGGTTGTAGTGTCTCATTCATGGGTGCCTTTGTAGAGGGTGCGTGGTACCTTCGTTTGCAATGCACTTTTTCCAAGCCCATCCTCTTTTAATTCTTTGTTTCTTTCATGTTTTAAGGAATGAGATGAAGTCCACTATCCTGGCATGGTGTCCAGATAATGATGTGTCACTCACAAGTATCTTGCGGAAATGAGAAGGCTGGCTCATGATGTGACCCCATTTCTCTCAGCCATGCAATTGAGAGCCATTACCCTGGCTTGGTGACCAATTGATGGTAATGTGGTACCACTAGATACCCATGATCATGATAGTTAATCTTGTGATGAGACCCCCTATCCTCCAACTAACCCTTTAAGAATTCATAATCATTTATTCTTGTGGGTCCCCCGTTTCTTACAGAGAAGTGTTTCATTTATTTCTCGGGGAATCCCTGGGTGACACATCTCGAATGTTTATTATAGGATTTTATATTTTTAACCAACAACAATCCCTCTGGGCCTTCAACCTATTCTTCCCATAGAATGAGGGACAACCCCTTCTTGGGTCAATACACCCTAAAATCCCAAGAGACAAGGAAACTGACCCTCCAACTAACCCTTTAAGAATTCATAATCATTTATTCTTTGTGGGTCCCCCGCTTCACAGAGAAGTGTCATTTATTTCTAGGAATCCCCTCAAGACACATCTCGAATGTTTATTATAGGATTTTATATTTTAACCAACAACAATCCCTCCGGGCCTTCAACCCATTCTTCCCATAGAATGAGGGACAACCCTTATTGGGTCAATACACCCAAAAATCCCAAGAGACAAGGAAATGGGGAGGGGGGGTTAGGTGATGAAAAGTGGTAAGTATGGATGAGAACAATACAATGACTCTTCAAGGGAGTTCCTAGTAGCAAACCCATTCCCAAAGAATACCAATTACTAGGGAACAATGTCAACCACTAAGATGAAACAGGGAAAAAGGCATAATGTCCAAGCATATGTCATGAAATCTAAAGAAATCTAAGATACAACATACTCAAAATGATTCAAATATTGAAATGAAACTCACCATAATACCTGACTTGTACCTCATGGAGCAAGGCCTACTGCATCTTGGAAGCCAACTGGTGTGGTGGATGCCATCTAAAATATCGACCTCTGTGGTGGTGAGAAATGTCTCCATATGTGCAAGTGGATACTACTGGTCATGTAGTCTCTCGACACTCCATATCTACAACCTGAGGGTATCGAGACATAACCTCCTTAGTTATCCCACAAAATGGGGATAACATCTGGCTCCTACTTCGGGACATGTGCTCGTTGTAGAGTGAATGAGAACCAAAACATCTCCTGGTAGACCCGTGCCTACAAAAAATTAGACAAAAGCATCAGAGCATCTAGGGTGGTGCTATCACCCTTCGTCCATACAAAAAAAATCCAAAAATGACTAATCTAGAAAATAAAATTTTAGCAGTTTTTCAAAAACTTCTAAACTAAGCATGAAATCAATATGAAAGTAGATAAAAATGAAATATGAAATGCATCTAAACTAATATGAGCAATCAAGATGAAAATGCAAGGAAAATAATATGACCTACCTATTTACCTAGGGCCTTGGGGCCCTGAAGATCAAGTGAATGGATGATGTTAGGTGAAGTCATACAACCAGTGAAACCAACTGATAATCTCATCAGAGTATCTCCCATTGTGCTTAATCACGCAATACAACAAGGATCATTCAAGAACATACTAATCATGAGTATAAATAAACATATAATCAATCATAAAATAAAAATCATGGAGATGGGTGGGAGGGAGGAAATCTTGCTGGAAAGAGAAAACATCAGCCTGATCACCCTACTTGAAGTGATAGCCACAAGCTTGAACAATCCATATTTGAAGGGGGATACTATATGTAGACGAAGGCTCATCTTAATCCTCCGAAACATGATCGTTGCTTCCTAAAGACCAAGAAGATATGAGAGGTCCCAAGAAAACCTCATGATTTTCGTGAGAGGAGGAAATGAGGTAAGGGACAAACTCAGGTCTAGGAAGAGAAAATCACTCCTTCTTTATCTTCGAATCCCTATATAAATACTCAATGTGAAACTAATTTCTCTTTTCAAAGTGAGCTTATGATCGCTCTAAGGTAGACACGCCCTGATATTCCTCCAATACTGGGGATGAAAGTGGATGAGAGTCGAATAAATCCATAATCATGTCATCATTAGGCTCCCAAACATATGAATCATATACACATGAAAAGTTGTCCTTTGAAGGTGACAACTGAATCCACTTTTCTTGAGGGTTATACTCAATGTCGTAAATGGGGTCTCTATCGAAAATGAGACAACCAAAATCCCACCTGCATCTTCCAATCTATATGAAAGTGTCTATATGCTCATCAACCATATGTAAAGGTTCTTGTTACGAGGAAAATCTCTCTATGGCTAGGGTGAACCACAATAGATAGGTGTGACTGTAGAAATCGACTCAATTACAACATATGCTATATAAACTAATGTGCAAGAGAAGTAAGAAGGAGGCCTACCTCATCAAACATTTGATGATGTCCATCGTTGAGAACTTTGACCCAAAGCTTTATACCTGCAACAAGTTCTCAACAAAAAAACAGAGAAATCATATAGTGATGATATAATAGGTTAGCACATTAGATAGCATAATCCATTAATATACAAAAAAAACATGCCCATGGATCATAAAACATATATTTGCAAGATATCAATTGGACAGGAAAGAGTATTTGTATTAATAAATGATCAACAGAAGTGAAAACATTTCAGACTTCCGTGTCGGCATGGTTCAGAACCAAGCAACCAAGTTCCTTCCAACTGGGCCTCCACCACTTCAATCCTCCACCAAAGGCAAGCTCATATAAGGGAGACAAAGATGTTATCCATCAATAAGGGAAGATCTTCGGGGATGAACACTATGTTCAGAATTAAAGGACAAAGGGATGCAGACTTAATAATGATGTAATAATTTTCCAGAGTAACTTTTCTGTCAAAGTTGAATTCTCTCCCCTTTTCCATAGCTCGGAATTGGCTTCTTTATAGCCTTCAAAATGAAACTGAAGGGCTGAGTTAGAACGTTTCCAATATACAAAAGGCCAAGGATCAGAGATCTCTTGTCGTGACATGGAAAACTGACATTTAATTTTGATTTTCTGGCACAAATCTTGATGTACGCGGCATGTAGTGGAGCAGCCAGCGTATACGCTTGCTGTATAGATTTCAAGGTGCGTACAAGTGGAAAAATATTTGTTTTTGTCTCTGGATTTATCAACTAGGGAAAGTAACTCTGCATGGGGGAATGGAATAAGACCCTCTTTGCAAGATTGCATAGGGTGAGGAAAATCTTTCTCTAATAGATGCCCCCTAATGTGTGAGGTCAAAGGAGAATCTATGATGGCCGAAATACATTATAAATAACCTAGAAGTGGAGTGGTAGAGAACAAAATGAACGAACTCAATTTCACATTACATTTTGTACCGACTTTTCATACATGGCTACCAAAAATACACTGCAGATCTATGTGGAAAATATACTGAACAAGTGTCCATGGCCATGAATAGGAAAATACAAATGTGGTTACATGCCCAAAAGATGTCATAGTCAAAAATAAGGCCCAGTAGAACCGATCTCAAAACCAAACTGAAGATATTTGTATACCATGGAGTACAATCTAATATCCCATGATCACTAAAGTTATATAGGTACTAGTCCAATGAAAAGGAAGCAACAACTCAGAAAAATTGTGGCCACACAGTGATGTCTTCAAGTCTTCTACACTATCCGCCAAGGGTGGAAGTCTAAATCATGTGAATAAATGAGTTCAGTTCGAACACAATGAGACATCGTTTGATTACTGGTCATTGATGTATACCGTTAACAAACGTGAGACAACCTATCGATAATGAAAGTAGGTATCAAGGCA
>SNQJ01S0034241.1:18097-33680 GCA_010110895.2 Picea sitchensis | reverse complement strand
CCTGGTTTCTCTAGCACCAACTAGAAGGAAGCTACAACTCCCTGGTTTCTCTAGCACCAACTAGAAGGAAGCACCAACTCCCTGGTTTCTCTAGCACCAACTAGAAGGAAGCTACAAATCCCTGTGTTCAAGAACCCACTTGAACCTTTGAGGACAACAATCCTCCCTAGCACCTCCCTACCACCCTGTTTTATAAATCTTTTCTACTAAAACTCATTACAGTGATATAATGTTCAACAATGGCTTACCAGACTCATCCCTGTTCTGCTGCATTTCGTTGCTCTGTCTGCCTCACTGCCTTCCTGCACACATGACTTGCGATGTCCATTCTTCTGCCTTTTATGCTCTATGTGCCATGTCCATTCACTGCACAGTTCCTCTTCTGTTCAATTCAGCTGCTGCAGTCCCCTCCTTCTTCACGCATGAATCACCTTCAACAATGACAATCACAACTACACCAACAACAACTGCAACTCTTATATGTATTGTGTACTTATAGCTTCTATGCTACTTGTGCATGCAATGCGTGCAATCCCTCTGCCTACTCACACCGCATTCATCTCCTCCACATGTCGAGTTCTCTATCTGATCATCATGGTAACCCTTCAGCTTCTCTGGAAGTTTGCCCATGTGTTCAACATCACTGGATGTCATGCTGAGATTCCTCAGCCTCTCTGGCAGTCGAGACTCTTCATCTTCTCTGTCTTAGATGAGCTTATCCTTTTTGTTTTCAACTACAGACTTCAATCCCCTTCCATATGTCAATCGCCTGTATCAATAATCCTCAATCCACTGGAAGATGCCTTGAGACTCTTCATCTTCTTTGGTGATCACACTCAGTCCTCTTCAAGTCCTCTGGCAGAGATCATCATTTGTTTTATTTGTTACACTGAGAAGCACAAAATTAGCCCTTCGATCTTGTTCAACTTCACTTGAACCGTTGGATTAAGAATAAATAATCTTGTGCCTGTTTCACCATTTCGTAATTCAGCATTTCGGGATCCCTGTGGTGAAGCTTAGCACCTTTATCTTCTTCCTCCATCTTCCATTGATGTGCCCAATGGTTGTGACCACGGACTTATGCATAAAGCACTTTCACGATTTCCCATTTCGTGNCGTGAATCCGAAGATGAGGCATCTCGACTCTCCAAGCCGCGATCCCTGAAACTCCGAAATGGAGCTTATTTGAACTGACTCCTTCCCTTCTCGTGACCACCAGCGGTGACCATAGGCTGTGCCAAAAGGCGCTTCATATTTCACGAGTTTCCACACCATGCTTCATTGACTCCAAGTCAACGGAATTCCAATCGCTTGCCACTTGTCCTATGATTTGACGGTTCCGATCTAATCTTGATTCAACAGCTCAAATCATATCGCGATTTCGCATATCACGATTTTGGCGTTCTTATGGTTATGTTTCTTGCCTCTCCAAGTCACGATTCATGAAACTCCAAAATGGAGTTGGATCAATGGTCCAGATCACACCTTGATCTGACGGCTGCGATTAAATCACGATTTCGCATATCGTTGTTCCTAAGATGGAGGTTCTCGTCACTCCAATTATCGATAGGTGAAGCTCCAAGATGGAGCTCAGATCAATGGTCCACATTCTTGGTGATCCAACTGTCCTTATCTTTTCACGATCTCGCATCTCGTTGTTCCTTAGATGGAGATTCTCGTCACTCCAAGTCGCAATAGGCGAGACTCTAAGATGGAGCTCAGATCAATGGTCCTAGTTCTTGGTGATCTGACGGTCCTAATATTTTCATGATCTCACATCTCTCTAATCCTTATATGGAGATTCTCGTCACTCCAAGTCGCGATAGGAGAGATTCCGATATGGAGCCTTTGACTAGCTCTGATCTTTCTCCACGCGTCCTCTTGATCCAACGATCGATGAACTTGGTGATTTGACGGTCCTGATCTTTTCATGATATGTTATCTCGCTGATCCTTAGATGGAGATTCTTGTCACTCCAAGTCGCGATAGGCAAGACTCCGAGATGGAGCCTTTGACTAGCTCTGATATTTCGCCACGCGTCCTCTTGATCCAACGGTCCACGACTGTCCTTTCTGACGTGGTCTACCATATTCACCTCCTGGATATGATGGCCCAGATCACACCTTGATCCAACGACTAGGATCATTTCTCCATTTCACATTTCGCCACTTCTGTGGTGAATTTTTTCGACGCTTCAACTCCACTTCGCGATTTCCCCACTTCGCGATTTCACCACTTCGGTGGTGAAGTGTTTCGACACTTCAACTCCTGGTATCTGAAATTCTAAAATGGATTTTACTCTTCCATTATCATTGCGCTACTGATCATGCTGATCTTTTCCATCGTTGTTCTTGCCATCAATGACAATCTTACTCCCAAATGTAAACCTTCCAACAACCACTAATAAGGATAATGGCATCCAAGAAATTGCACGAATCCCAATGTGTGAATAGATGTCTTGTCGTTGAACACAAGGGAAACCACCCAGTCAACGACCAATGATGACATGTCGAATGCTGGGTTCAAGGTTACCTACCAATGATGGAAGTAGAGCCAGGGTGCATGATAGGACTAAAGTATCATGTGATCCTGAGACAATCTAAGGGTATGGCTGACATGCAAAGTCAAGACATCTGAGGAGTGGCTGACACAGGTTGATAGACTTCCTTTGAACAAGAGCATGAGACATGTGGAGGACTCTGGCAACATAGAACCAATGATAAAATCATGAGATACATGAGGCATCAATGAAGTTCTCTGTAGAGACTGGAAGAGTAACCATTCGGTAGAGAAGACTCTGTAACGATATCAACTTCCTAAGTCCATGCTAATACCAATTATGATGAATGGACTCAAATAACTTTGTGCTATGTTCAAAGGTGACACGACTGCTTCTGATATAAGATAATACTCCCTTCCTGCCCGTCTTTTTTTGTTTTTTCATAACAAACAAATGCTATGATACAGAGGAGGAAACAAGTGTCTCAAGTAAGAAAAACTAGTTCCAACAGTGGAACGTACCTATGCTCAATGCAAGGAAGTGCATCCGGGATATGGATACTCAGGGGAATGTTCCCTCCTAAGTATAGGGTGTCAAATTACAAAGGATATAAACAAGGCTCTACTTGGTTGAGGATGCAAAACTGCTGAGGAAAACAGTTTAAAACGCAAAGTGAGAACCGATTATAGGCTCAATATTGCAAGCATGGGTATGATATGCAATCACAACTTAACACCAAAAAATGTCCTTTTTTATGTCTTTTAGTCTACTTGGTGTGAAAAAGGGATAAAATTGTGCCAAGTAGACGTCTCTTCAAAACCAATTTACCAGTGTGAAAAAGACAAGTTTACTCAACGATATTTTCACTTTTTGATAACGAGTTGGAAAAGAGCTTAACTAAGACTCATGATCTTTCAAATCTGGTTTAACGAGTGTGAAAGGGACAAATCACTTGACAATTTTTTCTCTTTTTTAAGGACGAGATGAAAAAAAGCTTAAATTAAACTCATTTTGGTAGTCCACGGGTTGTAAGGTCGCATGTTTATGAATGAGAAATGAGGCTCAGCGTAAAGTCAAATACGAGTTGTGAGGGATTCCCTGTCCTATGAAAAAATATTTTCATGGGTACCAAATGCAATATGGGATCTAACTAGGGAACCCATATTTGGTAAGACTCTACCACTTGAAAATGACACGACTTTATAGCAGATGGAAGGTTCTGTGTCGCAACAAATGGGTTCATACCTAGGGCATAAAGAGTGACAATTATAGGATAATGCGAAAATGCATAGCAGAATGGATACCTATCCTATATGATGGGTAATGAACGTACCTGCCCAAAGTGACAAACGGTCGAATAGTACTGAAATCTGTAAGAATCCTAGGTTAAAACTGCAAAAACCAACTTGATCCACTTTTGTATTAGTCCATTAGGTGCAAAAATGGTTTAAACTATAGAAAGTGGGTAAAAATGATTTATAAATAGTAATAAAATAAAAAATTACTATACCATTTTGATTTTTTATCCAACTAGTGCAAATTGGATAAAAAACCCTCCAAGATTCAAATGACGATTGCGGGAGCATCCGTTAATGAAATCACGAGCCGTCTGGATCAGGTAATTCTTGTTCTCTTCCTCTTCAAATTCAGTGGTTTAAAATTTTGAATTTGGTCTTAAATTTTTAGTTATTTAAAGTGAAAAGCATAGATTTCGGTGTACGCGAGCTGGCTTTGGTTAGGTCACATGTACGACTAGGTATACACTCCTGTGTGAACTACAAAGCGGGTGTATTGAGCCCTACACACTACTGTGTGCAAAGGAAGTCGTTTATAAGAACACAAATGAACAAAATGAAGGGTTCTAACTCAAAATTCTATTTTCCTTTGACAGGATGGTTCTTGAATGGAGAGAGAGAGAGCATGAGGAGGTCGACGCTACTGTAGATCGAGATCCGGGGGCCCAAATGGCCTTAAAGTGATGTGGTTTGTATAAGTTTTGGGCGCTCAAAATAATGAGAGCCCAAGTGAGGTTGTTGGAGATGTTGGTGGGTTACTAGGACCCCGATAGCGAGAGCTTCAATATCGATGGGCAACCATTGAGAATTGAAGTAGAGGACATTTACTTTCTGACTGGTCTATCATGCTGGGGGGAGGTTGTGAACCTCAATTCATGAGGATCAGGTAGCGGGATGAATATAGAAGAATATATCGATGCCCATTGTGTAGCAGGGACTCCTAAGGTAGGGAGTCAAGTCCCTATCCGGGCAATAAACAACCTCAATCTGAAGATCATTTTCCTAGTTTTGACCAGGATCGCAGGTTTAACCTCATTGCACCAGGCATCGAGGCCGCTCATGTTCTATGCAGTGCAGTGTGTGAGACCCACATTATACAACTGGTGCACCTCACTACTGGCCAATATGAAGAGCCAGTTGACAGAGTGCAAGTAGGGGGTAAAAGAAATTTTGGGTTTGCCTCCATCTTGTGTAGTTTCTTTTTCGAGCGGGTTCCAGGTTTGGGACCTAGAGTTGAGATTATCCTGAAAAGACCCTGTGATCCAGCGATGGCACGATGGACTGAGGTGATGAGGCGACAGGGAGGAGGTAGGGTGCCAACACCCTACAATAAGGACTTTTTCTACTGGTGGTGGCGACAGGTCATCGCTCTGGATGACTATCCCTATGAGGGGATCGACTTTAGAGGATATCTAGGCATGCCACTTCCACCAGGGTCTGCCTATGGTGACATAGGTATGTCAAAAAGTTTTTACATATTTCATTTTTTTGTATTTTTTTATAATTAGGACAAAAATATTTTTGGATGATGCTTAAGTATTGACTAGACATTTGTGTGTCACAGACGTGGGTCCACAAAGGCCATAGGGTTTCCCTCGACATCGATGGAGGAACCAAGGAGACGAAGTGGTGGGAGGAGAGGCCGAGAGGGTCCTACAAAACGTGTAGGGAAACCTGTCGCGTCTAACTCACAGAATACCTATGGTTCAGGTAGAGGATTTGCTTGAAGCCATGCAGCGACAGGTGGTTGGTGTACCCATGGCATGGGTACGACTCTTTCGATGTCTCGCAAATGTAGTGGTTTGCTACCATGACACACATCTGGTGCCACATGTGTATATGTCATGGGATATTGTAATACCGACTGTATATGTATTGAGGGCGTTAGCCCCATTTTGTACAACAAACACCATATTTTTTGAAATATATAAAAAAGGATCTTTGGCTTTGCTTATATTTTACAATGTGTACATTGATTAGATGGTTTTCTTTGCTTTTAATTATGTGACAAATGCCAATCTACAACAAATTTAGTATAAGCATCAAATACATGATTAGAACTCCTAGAAATATGATAATATGTAATAAAATCAAATTGTCGTTCTAAAAGACGTACCCGTAGGAATTGTCGGAGTAAAGTAGGATCACGCATGTGGTAACGGTCGTTCAACTGACGTACTAATAATTGGGATTCAAGGAGAAATTATAATGAACAAATGCCATATGAGATAACATCGCATAAAAGTTCTATAACGACACTATATTCAGCCACATTATTCTTGGATGGACCTAGGCATACGCCTCCTGAAGACACCAGTAGACCCTCGGGTGAATAAACCACCCAAGCGGTAGAATCCAAGTTCCATGTGTGACGACTGGCCCTGTCTACGAATCCTAAGTAGACTGATGACTTCGTTGACATCTGTTAACCAAGTGAAAACTCGATAAGAAAATCGAAGACAAAAAATAAAAGAGATATATACACTAAATTGCATTAGTATACAGAGATTTCCACCCAAACCAGGGGCTAAAGAGTAATATCTTTTCAAGTAGAGCCCATTTCTGTGCTCGACCAACTTATTACCTACACATCGCACGATGTAAGGACCGTGCCACATGGGTTTAAACTTGCCTGCCCCCAACATTTGTTTGTCTTGATTGTACAAGAGGACCAAGTCACCCTCAACATACAACCGAGGACAGACATACTTATCATACTGGACCTTAACACGTCATTTGTTTGAATTAATAGTTGTAGAGGCATATCGACGTTTCTCATCAAGACTCTCTAGGTATATAAGGCATCGCTCGAGATCAAAAGTGTCAGGTAGGAGCGCGACTACCAACTTAAGATAAGGGATTTCAAATTCAATGGGTAATATCGACTCCACATCATGTACTAACTGTAAAGGGGAAAATCCAGTGGCAGTCTTGACCGAGGTTCGGTATGCCCAGAGTGCAGGATATAGCATGATGTGCCAGTCAGATTTACTCTGACTGACAGTTTTTTGCAAAATGGTCTTGAGAGACTTTTTGACAACCTCTACTTGCCCATTTTCCTGAGGATAATAAGGAGAAGAATGACCATGTTTAAACCCCAACTTAGCTACTAGTTCTTCCATCATCTCATTCTGAAAGTGACTGCCATGGTTAGTGACAATATCACTTGGGATACCAAACCGAGCGATAATATGATTGAATAGGAAGAAGTTTGCAGTCTTGCCATCGGATTTAATTGTAGGCATGGCCTCGACCCACTTAGTAAAGTAGTCGACAACCACGATAATGTGTTGATTCCCCCCAGCCGAAGTTGGGTTGCAATCGACGAAGTCCACCCCCCACTTGGTGAAGGGACTGACGGTAATGACTGAATGAAGAGGGGCTGGATGTGAGCACACTTTTCGAGTGAACACCTAGCAGGGGTGACACTTCTTAATCGCTTCAATACAATCCTTAAAGATAGTAGGCTAGAAATGACCGACTCGCAATTTTTTTTGGGTTGTCGCAAGCCCAAATAGATGACCACCACAAGCCCCACTGTGGAAATCATTCATAATAGAATTAGAATCTCCGTGAGTTAAACAACGATGCAATATATCATCTATTCTACGACGATACAAAGTGTCACCGACGATAGTATATTTCTTAGCTTGGTACCTTATACGTCGTCGGTCATCTTGTGAGAGATGTTGAGGGAACTTCAAGGTCTAAAGATAGAGAACGATGTCTCCATACTAGGGGTCAGACAACGATACAAGAAAAATATGTTCATCTGCAAACGAATCAACATGGATAACGTCCTCATCTAATCGTGGAAAATCAGATATTATCTCTACAAAGACTAGGGATTTCTTGGATTTCGTGGAAGCAAAATCGAGATTGAACTCTTGTAAAATGACAATCCATTTATTGTATTTTCCCCCTATGATACGTCGGGTAAGGACGTATTGAAATCGAGTGACGTCAACAACCACCATAGTCTAACAAAGTAATATATAATGACGTAGATGCTAGATTGCGTGAATGACAACCAAAGCTATCTTTTCAACGTGAGTATAATTAAGTTCAGGACCGAGTAAAGTTTGACTAAGATAGTAAATGACATGCTCATGGAGCTCATCATCCTCCTAAACCAGAACCATACCAATCGTATCCTCGAACACGACGATATAAAGAAATTAATCTCTATTGTATTCGAGAAGCTTCAACAGAGGCACCGACACCAAATCTTTATTCAAAGCATCGAAGGACTCCTGGGCTCACTCATCCCACATAAAAGGGGTGTCCTTCTTCAAAAGACACATGAAACCTTTAGTGATAGTGGCATAATTCACTATAAACCTATGAATAAAATTATCTTTCCCCTGTAGACCCTGAAGTTGTNGGGGGGGAAACCAAAGTATTGCCTCAACCTTAAGTGGATCTACCATGATCCCAGTCTCATAAAATAGAAAACCTAAAAGACAACCAGACTTAACGCAAAAGATGCACTTGTGAGGGTTCAACTAGATTCTATAATAATGACATATTTCAAAAACAAGCCAAAGGTGGATAACGTGATCCACTCTCTTACGAGAGTGAGCAGCAAGATCATCAAGGTAATCTTCGACTAAGTGCTTAAGATCGTGAAAAGTTAAAGTCATGGCATGCTGAAAGGTTTCTCCGGTGTTTTTGAGGCCGAAAGGCATCTTCCAGTATGCAAAGGTACCCCAAGGACAAATAAATGTCATCTTGTGTTGATCCTTGGGTTTGATTTGAATTTGATTATATCTTGAAAATCTATCCATAAAAGAAAATAATTCACTTCCCACACACTTGTCGAGAATATGATCAATGAAAGGTGTGGAAAGTTGTCTTTCGGACATGCCTTATTCAGGGCATGGAAATCCATACATACACGGATGGTTCCTTGCTTCTTATCTACAAGAATGGGGTTGGATACCCATTCAGTCAAGGGAACTAGGTAGATGAAGCTAGTGTTATGTAGATTCTCCACATCTACCTTAATAGCAAGGGCCTTTCGAGGGTTGACAACTCTAAGATGTTGCCGAATAGGTTTAACATCCGGATAAGTTTTAATCTCATGTTCGACAATACGAGGGTCGATCCATGGCATCTCTTTATAGGACCAAGCGACTACGTCTCATAATTCCTTTAAGAGCTCAGTGTAGATCGCGATTTCTTCTGGCGAACAATCCACACCGATATTTACATTTTCAACCTTTCTAGGGGTACGAGAGATGTCGATCTGGACGGTATGAGAAATACTCGCCATGTTTCCTTCGGCATAAATTCTATGCGTATCAAGTGGAAATATGGCGTGACTAACTATCTCACTCAATGTAGATCGAAAGTTGTCTTCTTCGATTCTTTCAAGCTCTTGGATAAAATAGGAGCGATGATGAATATCATCCCAAGGTTTGTCGGAACCATTCATGGCTTCGATGATGGCTTTGTCCGAAGGCAAAGTCCCATCGACGAAATCATGTGAACAAGACAATGAGGTGTCCCACACGGGCCTAGACACGAGATCCTCCCTGTCCGTCGGTGAGGGAACAAGATCAGGATTGGCGGAAGAGTCGAGAACAACTTGATACACAATCTTTGTTGTCGATAATGGCATGGCCATCCCAACATGCGAATGTCCTTCAAAAGACAAAGTCGGGGAAGGTAGGGTCCACAAATCATCAAAATAAGACGTGCGGAAAGGAATGGACCTCCCAGTCAAGATGGGCCTACTGGACATGGAATAAACTTGATTGTTTGGTGCCGAGAAGTCGAGAGTACCCATATGGGAAGAATACATTCTGACACCAAAGGCAAGCTCATATAAGGGAGACAAAGAGGTTGTCCATAAATAAGGGAAGAGCTTGGGGGATGAACACTGTGTTCAAACTTAAAGGATAAAGGGATGCAGATTCAATAATGAAGTAATAATTTCTCAGAGTAAATTTTCTCTCAAAGTTGAATTCTCTCCCCTTTTCCATAGCTCGGAATTGGCTTCTTTATAGCCCTAAAAATGAAACTGAAGGGCCGAGTTAGAAAGTTTACAGTATACAGAATGCCAAGGATCAGATATATCCTGTCATGACATGGAAACCCAACATTTAATTTAGATGTTCTGGCACAAATCCCGATGTACATGGGATGTAGTGGAGCAACCAGATTATACACTTGTTCTATATCTTTCAAGGTGCATACAAGTGGAAACATATTTTTTTTTATCTCTGGATTTATCAATCAGGGAAAGTAATTCTGAATGGGGGAATGGAATAAGGCCCTCTCTACAAGATTGCATAGGGTGAGGAAAATCTTTCTCTAACAGTTCTCTCACAAGATCGTCAACAAAAGTGACCATCCCTTTGTCTTCATGTGCAGGAGGATTAAATGCATGGATGTATTCATCAAGTGGAAGGACATATGCGAGTGCTTTGTCTTTGTCAAATGTATCATCTAGATCTTCAACATGAGAAAATTCATCGAGTTCTTCTTGGTAATTTTCTTCATATTCGAGCACTTCTTCATCGTCAAGGGCATGAAATAGATCTCTTAGGCAATTCATCATTTCCTTAGTAGCTTTGTTAGAAGCCTTTTCCTTTTCCATCTATAAAATTCCATCTTCAATTCATAACAAGTTCTAGATGAGGGTTCATCCCATGGTGCCATAATTCCATTGACCGAAAGGACACCTCAATGGAGTATCTAGGTGAGATCAAGTCTCACCAAAGGAGGGAAAGGGGGAAAGAGGGAATGGTAGGTTCATGGAAAGTGGAGTCGCCAGAAAATCTTCAAGGGAAAGTTATCAAGGGTGGAAAATGGAACATTCTTCAATGGAGTCGCCAGACAAGCTAAGGGATAGAGGATTTGGGAGGGAAGCTAGATAAAGTGTCGTTAGGGAACGAAGAGGATTAAAAATCCTCCCCGATAATGATGCCAAAATATTATCCCACAAGTTAAAGGTTGGGAAATTCCTGACCCAACCATCAAGTGACGATAACTAAGGGACACTATACTCAATGCCACCTTGATATAGGTCCCACACTTCAAGGGTGACTAGGTCACTCTAGGGAGGCGATCTTGGTGACCCTGGGGGGATTGAGATGGATAGAAGGGAAAGAGGAGAAGTAACCCCCTAAAAGTCAATGAGGGAATATGAAATATGGATTTGATTACTCATCTCTGTGTGGTTTAAGGTTGCTAAGTCTTTGGATGCCTGCAAAGGGTGTTTCTACTTGCCCCAGACACAAGAAAAACCACACCTGCATAGACTAGTAATGTTACGTGGAAAAGAAAGTTAAGATTGCTATCCCTAATTGCATAAATAATCGATGATATATATAAACACATAAAATATAATAAGGGCTTCAATATAATTTCTAAAAATCCAATTGAATAAGCATGAGACAAGCTAGTAAAAACTAGTTTAGCTCAACAATGATAGAACACGACTTTATCACAAAACAAAAGGCTGTCATAAAATGATAATTGCAGTGATATTTATCATCCTTATGGTTGTAACAAACTTGTTATTACAAAAATATATTTAACCTCTAACATTTTCTCAAAACTTGCTAAAAGATGGTTGTACTTAGTAGATTATGTGGGCAGATTTTAGGCAATTTTCAACGGTTAAATTAGGAGTTATTAAAGAGTTTGGTTAGGTTTTTCTACATCCATAATGGATGTAGGTTAAATTTGTAACAAAAAAAATAAATTCTTGGAGAAATGAAATTCCCTAGTGGCTCAAGCAAGCATTTGTAGCATAGATTTGATTCCACTAGAAAAAATTTCAAAATCACGAAATTTCACATTTCCCAAAGCAACAATTTTATATCTCCAATGCAACAAGTGATGACTAGTGCCTTTAATGATTGGGTTAATGGAGTCAAGAAAATAAAGAGCTAAAGTTACCACCTCCTTTGGGGTTTAAATCCTCTTACTCCCCAAGGTAAGTATCTCTAGATAGGGTTTAGGCTAAGAGGGTGTATGCACTCATACTTCTCTTAGCAAGCCCTTGTTAAACCAATAAAATTTAAGCATAAAGTGATGGAGGCTAAGATGGGGGTGGATTTCCTTATACTTCCCACCTAGATCTATCAAAATAACCTTCTTTTGGAAAAAAATGATAATACAATGCAAAACAGCCTTACCAATTCAAGGAAAATGCTAAGATAAACCACCACAATAGAAAATAAGAGTCTTCCAAGGCTAGAGCATCACTTCCATCAACCAAATAACCAATAAAATATCCATACACAAGAACAAAAGAGAGAAATATCTAAAGATAGCAAAGATTTTAGTCCAAGTACCTCTCCAATATGGATAGTTATGTTTTAAAATGAGATCTTATGATCTCTATTTATACAAAATGTCACTAACATAGTCTGTCCACATAATTTTAAGGTAAACCACAATATTAGGGGTCAACAACCCTAATCTTTCCCCTTTACACAAATAATATTAAACAATTCATCTTTAAATTCACTTTTACACAAAAGAAAACCCTAAAACAAGAGGACGTCACCCCTTTAGGGGACGTTTTGACACTAGGAGCAAGTTGTTGGAGTTGTATATGCATAGTTAGGCCTCCAAAGGCCACATTCCAATCATATAGGCCATTTCCTCATGGTCAAGGCCTTCTTCTCCTAAAAAATTCCATGTGTCAATTAGTCATGTCTTCACCACCAAACTCTAACCCTTTTATGTGACATCAAGCCTCCAAATGCGACGTTTTTCCTCTCCTAGGAAAAAACATTTAGCATGTAAGGTCTAGGTTATGTCTCTCAAGTAATATTCTAGGCCTACAAAGGTTCATCTCTCTCATATGAGATGTGGGCCCTTGTCATCCAACTGTGGGCTTGGAGCCCTATGGAAGTCCATGCTAGGCTTGCTCCTCCAAAATTGTCCACCAACTAGGTCCCGTAAAGACAAATAAGCACACCCTCCAAGGATATCAAGTCATAATATCATGGTGAGTAAATAAAATCAATAAATGAGCCACCTAATCATGTGCGTCAAAGATTACTTGGTCAAACAAATAAGTTCTCAAAGACATTATGCAACTTGTCGAGCTTGGATATGGGAGGGTTGACGAGGTGTCCTATTGGGTAGATATTTCTATTGGGTATGCGTTATATTCTTTGCACAAGTAGTGGTGTCTGAGCGTATGTGCCGAGGTTCGGGGGCAGTGCCCTCGAGAATTTGTTTTCCTCAAGAAACGTGTCATGTGCTTCGAGAAACGTGTCACATATTTAGGTGGTTTTTGGGCACATGGTTTTTGTGAATGGTTTTCTATTTCCAATTAAGGAATTAGGGTTGTGGATTAATCCAGGTCATTGGGTTAGGGTTTTGGATGACGTTGGCTCCTATATGTATATTTTATTGTAAACAATGTCTGATACATGAATGAATATAAAATATGTTGGTTTTCCCGGTTTGGTTTTCCAGGGGAAAAATATCTGTGTAATGTTTGTATTTGTCATTGTATCTTTTCTGTTCTTTTATTGAATATCTGTTTGCAGTAGATATTGTATAAGGTTTAAATCTACATTTGGTATCAGAGCTTTGTTGGCTTCAGGGGGATGCCTTTGTGGTCAAGGGTTTGTCTCGAGACTGTGATAAGCCTTGATACAATGGGAGATCTGTGGTATTGATTTTTCAGGTGAAAAGAAATGGCAAGCAATTCGAAGATGGAGATCGAGAAGTTTAATGGGAAAATTTTTGAGATGTGGAAGCTCAATATGGAAGATCTATTGGTGTACAGAGATCAGTGGATCACGGTAGATCCAGGTATTGCACCTACAGGAAATTCAACAGATGACTGGAAAAAGTTGGATCGGAAGGCAAAAAGCACAATCCAACTGTGTCTCTCTGATTCAGTATTACTAAATGTGTCAGAGGAAGCTACAATCAAGGATTTATGGGAAAATTTGGGGAAGTTGTATCAGTCTAAGTCCCTGGTAAATAAACTATTCCTGAGAAATAATTTGTATAACCTGATGATGAGAGATGGAGACTCGGTGGCAGAGCATTTGAATGCCTTCAATACTGTGGTAAGTCAGTTAGTATCTATTGAGATTAGAATTTCAGATGAAGATAAATGTATTAGTTTACTGTGTTCTTTACCAGACTCCTGGGATAGTTTGGTTGTGGTCATAGGTAGTAATACAACTGCCTTGAAGTTTGAAGAAGTGGTATCATCCTTGTTTTCGAAGGAGATGAGACGAAAGAATATGGAAGGACAGAGCACAAACACATTATTTGCAAGAGGACGTTCCCAGGAAAGGAATAGATCTATTTTCTCAAGTGGGAGATTTAATTCTAATGGTAGATCTAAATCTCCCGAAAATTTTTTAAGGGTATGTTGGAGATGTGGAAAATAAGGGCACTACAAGAAGAATTGTAGATCCAAGGTTGAGAAAAAGAAGGGATCTGAAGAATCTCATTATACAAAAGAAAATACCTCCAAGGAAGAAGGAGGGGATGTGTACATGGCTTCTTCAAGCACATATGCATATCATGAGGCATGGTTGGTTGACTCTAGGGCATCCTTTCATATGACTCCCCACATGGAGTGGTTATGTGAATATGAAAGGTATGATGGAGGTAATGTTTTCTTAGGTGATTATTCGACAACCAGAATCATAGGACGAGGAAAATTCAACTTGAGGCTCATATATGGAAGAATTATAACACTACCTAGTGTTCTACACATCCCAGGTTTGGCTAGAAATTTGATTTTTGTAATCAAAATGGACGATGCAGGGGTAAAAACAATATTTGAAAAGGAAACCTGCAGGATTGTTTGAGAAGCAATGGTGTTGCTAAAAGGAGATCAGTTTGGAACTCTGTATAAGATGGAAGGAAGCACTATTAGTGATGGGTGTAATAGTTCCATTGTTCCTGATATTGGATTTGAAGAAGAAAGAACTCCTACAATCTCTAGAGAAAAAGGTTAAGTTGTGGCATCAAAGATTGGGGCATATCAGAAAGAAGGGTCTTCGACTACTACACGGTAAAGGTATGGTTGAAGGTATGTCTAACTTCTCTCTGGATTTTGATTTCTATGAACATTGTCTATATGGGAAGAAGAATCAGGTAATATTCTCCTCTGGTGCAAAGATGGCAGAAGGAATCTTACAGCTAGTTCACAGTGATGTTTTTGGACGTGTGTCGGTCCCATCATTGGGAAAATCTGTGTACTATTTCTCATGTATAGATGACTTCTTGAGGAATACTTGGATATATTTCCTCAGGAATAAATCCGAATTCTTAGACAGGTTTAAAGAGTTTAAGGCTCTTGTTGAGAATCAAACAGAGAAAAGAATTAAGGTGCTAAGGATAGATAATGGCGGAGAGTTCTACGGGAATGAATTTGAAGAATTATGTAAGAAGTGCGATATAGCAAGGCAGAAGACTACTCTATATACATGTCATTAGAATGAAGTTGTAGAAAGGATGAACAAGACGTTGATGGAAAAATCAAGGTGCATGCTCAGTGGTGTCGAGCTAGGGAAAGAATTCTGGGCAGAGGCAGTGGGTATTGCATGTTACCTGATCAAAAGATCGCCCTCATCAATGTTGGATGACAAGAGTCCATAAGAGTTATGGACTGGTAAGGAACCTTCTCTCACACATATCAAGGTATTTGGTTGTGATGCATATGTTCATGTTCCAAAGGAAAACAGGAGTAAGCTAGATAAGAAGGCCTAAAAGTGTATATTTATTTTATATAAATATGGTCTCAAAGGTTATAATATTTGGAACCCATAAACTAAGAAGGTAGTGT
>SNQJ01S0034241.1:0-18087 GCA_010110895.2 Picea sitchensis | reverse complement strand
TACCCCCCCTCTGCACTCCCCCGCGTGGAAGAGTGTACATACTTCTGGGGTGTAAATACTTCATGGGGTATAAACACGGCTGAAAGTAAAATACCTCTAAATCATGAAGATAATTAGGTTCCACAACCAACACTTGGAATCCAACCGGTGTGGTGGATTCCATCTAAAAATACTGACCTCTGTGGTGGTGAGAAATGTCTCCATCTGTGCAAGTGGATACTACTGTTCATGTAGTCTCTCAACACTCCATATCTACAACCTGAGGGCATCGAGACATAATCTCCTTAGTTATCCCACAAAACGGGGATAACATCTGGCTCCTACTTGGGGACATGTGCTCGTTGTAGAGTGCATGAGAACCAAAACATCTCCTGGTAGACCCATGCCTGCAAAAAATCAGACAAAAGCATCAGAGCATCTAGGGTGGTGCTATCACCCTTCGTCCATACAAAAAAAATATAAAAATGACTAATCTAGAAAATAAAATTTTAGAATTTTTTCAAAAACTTCTAAACTAAGCATGAAATCAATATGAAAGTAGATAAAAATGAAATATGAAATGCATCTAAACTAATATGTGAAATCAAGATGAAAATGCAAGGAAAATAATATGACCTACCTATTTACCTAGGGCCTTGGGGCCCTGAAGATCAAGTGAATGGGTGATGTTAGGTGAAGTCATACAACCAGTGAAACCAATTGATAATCTCATCAGAGTATCTCCCCTTGTGCTTAATCATGCAATACAACAAGGATAATTCAAGAACATACTAATCATGAGTATAAATAAACATATAATCGATCATAAAATAAAACTCATGGAGATGGGTGGGAGGGAGGAAATCCTGCTGGAAAGAGAAAACATCAACCTGATCATCCTACCTGAAGTGATAGCACAAGCTTGATCAATCCATATTTGAAGGGGGATACTATATGTAGACGAAGGCTCATCTTAATCCTCTGGAACATGATCGTTGCTTCCTAAAGACAAAGAAGATATGAGAGGTCCCAAGAAAACCTCATGATTTTTGTGAGAGGAGGAAATGAGGTAAGGGATAGGCTCAGGTCTAGGAAGAGAAAATCACTCCTTCTTTATCTTCGAATCCCTATAGAAATCCTCAATGTGAAAGTAATTTCTCTTTGCAGAGTGAGCTTATGATCACTCTAAGGTAGACATGCCCTGATATTCCTCCAATACTGGGAATGAAAGTGGATGAGATTCCTCGAATAAATTCATAATCATGTCATCATCAGGCTCCCAAACACATGAATCATATACACATGAAAAGTTGTCCTTTGAAGGTGACAACTGAAACCACTTTTCTTGAGGGCTATCCTCAATGTCGTAAATGGGGTCTCTATAAAAAATGAGACAACCAAAATCCCACCTGTGTCTTCCAGTTTGTATGAAAGTGTCTATATGCTCATCAACCATATGTAAAGGTTCTTGTTATGAGGAAAATCTTTCTATGGCTAGGGTGAACCACAACAGATAGGTGTGACTGTAGAAATCAACTCAATTCTAGCATATTCTATGTAAACTAATGTGAAAGAGAAGTAAGAAAGAGGCCTACCTCATCCAAACATTTGATGATGTCCAGCATTGAGCACTTTGACCCAAAGCTTTATACCTGCAACAAGTTCTCAACAAACAAACAGAGAAAGCATATAGTGATGATATAATAGGTTAACACATTAGATAGCATAATCCATTAATATACAAAAAAAACATGCCCATGGATCATAAAACAGATATTTGCAAGATATCAATTGGACGGGAAAGGAGTATTTCTATTAATAAATGATCAACAGAAGTGAAAACATTACAGACTTCCATGTCGGCATGGTTCAGAACCAAGAAAACGAGTTCCTTCCAACTGGGCCTCCACCACTTCAATCCTCCACCAAAGGCAATTTCATATTTGGGATACAAAGATGTTATCCATCAATAAGGGAAGATCTTGGGGTTTGAACACTGTGTTCAGACTTAAAGGACAAAGGGATGCAGAATCAATAATGAAGTAATAATTTTCCAGAGTAACTTTGCTCTCAAAGTTGAATTCTCTCCCCTTTTCCATAGCTCAGAATTGGCTTCTTTATAGCCTTCAAAATGCAACTGAAGGGCCGAGTCAGAACGTTTCCAATATATAGAAGGCCAAGGATCAGAGATCTCTTGTCGTGACATGTAAAACCGACATTTAATTTTGATTTTCTGGCACAAATTTTGATGTATGCAGGATGTAGTGGAGCAGCCGGCGTATATGATTTTTGTATAGATTTCAAGGTGCGTACAAGTGGAAAAATATTTGTTTTTGTCTCTGGATTTATCAATTAGGGAAAGTAAGTCTGCATGGGGGAATGGAATAAGGCCCTCTCTGCAATATTTCATAGGGTGAGGCAAATCTTTCTCTAACAGATGCCCCCTAATGTGTGAGGTCAGAGGAGAATCTATGATTGCCGAAATATATTATAAATAACTTAGAAGTGGAGTGGTAGAGAACCAACTGGATGAACTCAATTTCACAGTACATTCTGTACTAACTTTGCATACATGGCTACCAAAAATACACTGCAGATTTATGTGGAAAATATACCGAACAAGTGTCTGTGGCCATGAATAGGAAAATACAAATGCGATTACATGCCCAAAAGCTATCATAGTCATGAATAAGGCCTAGTAGAACCAATATCAAAACCAAATTTAAGATATTTGTATACCATGGAGTACAATATGATCTCCCATGATCACTAAAGTCATATAGGTATTGGTCCAATGAAAAGGAAGCAACAACTCAAACAATTTGTAGCCACATAGTGATGTCTTCAAGTCTTCTACACTATCCACCAAGGGTGCAAGTCTACATCATGTGAATAAAGGAGTTGAGGTCGAACACAATGAGACATTGTTTGATTACTGGTCATTGATGTATGCCATTAAAAAACGCGAGACAACCTACCGATAATGAAAGTAGGTATCAAGGCACCGAGTACATTCTTACAAGTGTGAATAGAGGAGTCGATGTTGAACACCTAAAGAATCCATCGATCAGGAGACATTGATGTATTCCCAACTGTTGATGGCGAGAGAGCCTGTCACTAATGACTGCAAGCCTCAAGGTACTCGTAAAAATCTAGGCCTCATTTCCAAAATAAATGGGCTGATGTCGATGGAAAGAGACCCACTGAAAGGAGAGCATTAAGGCATCTTTCATCAGTCAGCACGAGGTACAAAGAAGGAGCTTCATGATTTGGTGGAAATCGAACGAAGAACAAGTTCATGAACCAACGACCTTGTGCGTCTTTCTCGTGTTCCAAGTGCAAGCGGTACAAGAAAAAGACCCTCTGAATAGCAACCAATGATGAAAAACTATTGACAAAGGCGAGGAAACCACCAATAAGGATAATGGCATCCAAGACACTGCATGAATCCCAATGTGTGAATAGATGTCTTGTCGTCGAACACAAGGGAAACCACCTAGTCAATGACCAATGATGAAATGTCGACTGTTGGGTTCAAAGTTACCTACCAATGATGGAAGTAGGGTCAGGGTGCATGATAGGACTAAAGTATCATGTGATTCTGAGACAAACCAAGGGTATGGCCGACATGCAAAGTCAAGAGTTCTGAGGAGTGGCCGACATAGGTTGATAGACTTCCTTTGAACAAGAGCATGAGACATGTGGAGGACTCTGGCAACATAGACCCAGTGATAAAATCATGAGATACAGGAGGCATCAATGAAGTTCTCTGTAGAGACTGGAAGAGTAACCATTCAGAAGAGAAGACTCTGTAATGAGCTCAACTTCCTAAGTCCATGATAATCCCAAAATTATGATGAATGGACTCAAATAACTTTGTGTTATGTTCAAAGGAGACACGACTGCTGTTGATATAAGATAATACTCCCTTCGTGCCTGTCTTTTTCTATTTTTTCATAACAAACAAATGCTATGATACAGATGAGGAAACGAGTGTTGCAAGTAAGCAAAACTAGTTCTAGCAGTGGAACGTACCTATGCTCAATGCAGGGAAGTGCATGTGGGATATGGATACTCAGGGGAATGTTCCCTCCTAAGTATAGGGTGTCAAATTACAAAGGATATAAACAAGGCTCTTCTTGGTTGAGGATGCAAAACTGTTGATGCAAACAATTTATAACACAAAGCGAGAACTGACTATAGGCTCAATATTGCAAGCATGGGTATGATATGAAATCACAACTTAACGCCAAAAAATGTCCTTTTTTATGTCTTTTAGTCACTTGGTGTGAAAAAGCGATTAAATTGTGCCAAGTAGACGTCTCTTCAAAACCAATTTACGAGTGTGAAAAAGACAAATTTACTCGACGATATTTTCACTTTTTGATAATGAGTTGGAAAAGAGATTAACTAAGACTCATGATCTTTCAAATCTGGTTTAACGAGTGTGATAGGGACAAATCACTCGAAAATATTTTCTCTTTTTTAAAGACGCGATGAAAAAGAGCTTAAATTAAACTCGTTTTGGGAGTCCAGGGGTTGTAAGGTCGCATGTTTATGAATGAGAAATGAGGCTTAGCATAAAGTCAAATACGAGTTGTGAGGGACTCCCGGTCCTATGAAGAAATCTTTGCATGGGTACCAGATGCAATATGGGATCTAACTAGGGCACCCATATTTGGTAAGTCTCTACCCCTTGAAAACAACACAACTTTATAGCAGATGGAAGGTTTTGTGTCGCAAAAAATGGGTTCGTACCTAGGGCATAAAGAGCGACAGTTATAGGCTAATGCGAAAATGCATAGCGGAATGGATACGTATCCTATCTAATGGATAATGAACATACCTTCCCAAAGTGACAAACGGTCGACAAAGCACTAAAATCTGCAAGAATCCCAGGTTAAAACTACAAAAACCAACTTGATCCACTTTTGTATTAGTCCATTAGGTGAAAAAATGGTTTAAACTATAGAAAGTGGGTAAAAATGATTTATAAATAGTAATAAAATAAAACATTACTATACCATTTTGATTTTTTACCCAACTAGTGCAAATTGGACAAAAATCCCTCCAAGATTCAAATGACGATTGTAGGAGCATATGTCAATGAAATCACGAGCCATCTGGATCAGGTAATTCTTGTTCTCTTCCTCTTCAAATTCAGTGGTTTAAAATTTTGAATTAGGTCTTAAAGTTTTAGTTATTTAAAGCGCAAAGCATAGATTTTGGTGTACACGGGTTGGCTTTGGTTAGGTCGCGTGTATGACTAGGTATACGCTCATGTGTGAACTACAAAGTTGGTGTATTAATCCCTACACATGACTGTGTGCAAAGGAAGCCGCGTACAAGAACACAAATGAACAAAATGAAGGGTTCTAACTCAAAATTCTATTTGCCTTTGACAGAATGGTTCTTGAATGGAAAGAGTGAGAGCATGAGGAGGTCGACGCTACTGTAGATCGAGATCCGGCGGCCCAAATGGCCTTAAAGTGATGTGGTTTGTATAAGTTTTGGGCGCTCAAAGGAATGAGAGCCCAAGTGAGGTTGTTGGAGATGTTGGTGGGCTACTAGGACCCCGATAGCGAGAGCTTCAATATCGATGGGCAACCATTGAGAATTGAAGTAGAGGACATTTACTTTCTGCCTGGTCTATATTTCCAGGGGGAGGTTGAGAACCTCAATTCGTGAGGTGCAGGTAGCGGGATGAATATAGAAGAATATATCGATGCCCACTATGTAGCAGGGACTCCTAAGGTATGGATTCAAGTCCCTATCTGGGCAATAAACAACCTCAATCTGAATATCACTGTCCTAGTTTTGACCAGGATCACAGGTTCGGCCTCATTGCACCAGGCATCGAGGCCGCTCATGTTCTATGCAGTGCAGTGTGCGAGACCCACATTGTACAACAGGTGTACCTTACTATTGGCCAATATGAAGAGCCAGTTGACAGAGTGCTAGTAGGGGGGTAAAAGAAATTTTGGGTTTGCCTCCATCTTGTGCAGTTTATTTTTCGAGCGGGTTCCAGGTTTGGGACCTAGAGTTGAGATTATCCCGAGAAGACCTCGTGATCCAGCCATGGAATGATGGACCAAGGTGATGAGGCGGCAGGGAGAAGGTAGGTTGTCAACACCCTACAACGAGGACTTTTTCTACTGGTGGCGACGATAGGTCATCGCTCTGGATGACTATCCCTATGAGGGGATCGACTTCAGAGGATATATAGGCATGCCACTTCCACCAAGGTCCGCCTATGGTGACATAGGTATGTCAAAAAGTTTTTACATATTTCATTTTTTTGTATTTTTGTATAATCAGGACAAAAATATTTTTGGGTGGTGCTTAAGTATTGACTAGACATTTGTGTGTCGCAGACATGGTTCCACAAAGGCCAGAGGGTTTCCCTCGACATCGACGGAGGAACCAGAGAGATGAAGCGGTGGGAGGAGAGGCCGAGAGGGTCCTACAAAATGTGCAGGGCAACCTGTCCCGTCTTACTCACAGGATACCCATGGTTCAGGTAGAGGATTTGATTGAAGCCATGTAACAACAGGTGGTTGGTGTACCCAGGGCATGGGTACGACTCTTTCGGTTTCTCGCAAATGCCATGGTTTGAAACCATGACACACATCCGGCGCCACATGCGTATATGTCGTGGGATATTGTAATACCGACTGTATATGTATTGAGGGTGTTAGCCCCATTTTGTACTACAAACACCATATTTTTTGAAATATATAAAAAAGGATCTTTGGCTTTGCTTATATTTTACAATGTGTACATTGATTACATGGTTTTCTTTGCTTTTAATTATGTGACAAATGCCAATCTACAACAAATTTAGCATAAGCATCGAATACATGATTAGAACTCCTAGGAATATGATAATATGTAATAAAATCAAATTGTCGTTCTAAAATACGTACCCGTAGGAATTGTCGGAGTAAAGTAGGACCACGCACATGGTAACGGTCATTCAATTGACGTACTAATAACTGGGAATCAAGGAGAACTTCTAATGAATGAATTCCATGTGAGATAACATCGCGTAAAAGTTATATAATGACACCATATTCGGACACATTATTCTTGGATGGACCTAGGCATTCACCTCCTGAAGACACCAGTAGACCCTCGGGTGAGTAAACCACCCAAGCGAAAGAAGCCAAGTTCCGTGTGTGACGAATGGCCCTGTCTGCAAATCCTAAGTAGACTGACGACTTCGTTGACATATGTCAACCAAGTGAAAACTCGATAAGCAAATCGAAGATGAAAAATAAAAGAGATATATACACTAAATTACATTATTATACAGAGATTTCCACCCAAAATTGGGGCTAAAGAGTAATATATTTTCAAGTAGAGCCCATTTCTGGGCTCGACCAACTTATTACCTACACGTCGCATGATGTAAGGATTGTGCCACATGGGTTTAAACTTTCCTACCCCCAATGGTTCTTTGTCTTGATTGTACAAGAGGACCAAGTCACCCTCAACATACAACCGAGGATAGACATACTTATCATACTAGACATTAACACATCATTTTTTTTCCTTGATAGCTGTAGAGGCATCTCAACGTTTCTCATCAAGACTCTCTAGGTATATAAGGCATCGCTCGAGATCAAAAGTGTCAGGTAGGAGCGTGACTGCCAACTTAAGAGAAGGGATTTCAAATTCAATGGGTAATATCGACTCCACATCGTGTACTAACTGGAAAGGGGAAAATCCGGTGGCAGTCTTGACCAAGGTTTGGTATGCCCAGAGTGCAGGATATAGCATGATGTGCCAGTCAGATTTACTCTGACTGATAGTTTTTTGCAAAATGGTCTCGAGAGACTTTTTGATGGCCTCTACTTGCCCATTTGACTGGGGATAATAAGGAGAAGAATGACCATGTTTAAACCCCAACTTAGCTACTAGTTCTTCCATCATCTCATTCTGAAAGTGACTGCCATGGTTAGTGATAATCTCACTCGGGATACCCAACCGAGCGATAATATGATTGAATAGGAAGAAGGTTGCATTCTTGCCATCGGATTTAATTGTAGGCATGGCCTCGACCCACTTAGTAAAGTAGTTGACGGACACGATAATGTGTTGATGCCCCCCAGCTGAAGTTGGGTTGCAATTGACGAAGTCAACCCCCCACTTGGTGAAGGGACTGGCGGTAATGACTGGATGAAGAGGGGCTGGATGTGAGTGCATTTTTCGAGTGAACACCTAGTAGGGGTGACACTTCTTAATCGCTTCAATACAATCCTTAAAGATAGTAGGCTAGAAATGACTGGCTCGCAAAAGTTTTTGGGTTGTCGCAAGCCCAAATAGATGACCACCACAAGCCCCATTGTGGAAATCGTTCATAATAGACTTAGCTTCTCTGTGATTTAAAAAACGATGCAAGATATCGTCTATTATGCAACAATACAAAGTGTCATCGACGATAGTATATTTCTTAGCTTGGTACCTTATACGTCGTCGCTCATCTTGTGAGAGATGCTGAGGGAACTTCAAGGTCTAAAGATAGAGCACGATGTCTTCATACTAGGGGTCAGAAAACGATACAAGAAAAATATGTTCCTCAACAAACGAATCAACATGGATAACGTCCTCATCTAATTGTGGAAAATCGGATATTAGCTCTGCAAAGACTAGGGATTTCTTGGATTTCACAGAAGTGAAATCGAGATCGAACTCTTGTAAAATGACAATCCATTTATTGTATTTTCCCCCTATGATACGTCGGGTAAGGATGTATTGAAATGGATTGATGTTAGCAACCACCATAGTCTAACAAAGTAATATATAATGACATAGACGCTAGACTGCGTGAATGAAAACCAAAGCTAGCTTTTCAACGTGAGTATAATTAAGTTCAGGACCGAGTAAAGTTCGACTAAGATAGTAGATGACGTGCTCATGGAGCTCATCATCCTCCTAAACTAGAACCATACCAATCGTATCCTCGGACACGAAGATATAAAGAAAGTAATCTCTACTGTAGTCGAGAAGCTTCAACAGAGGCACCGACACCAAACCTTTATTCAAAGCATCGAAGGACTCCTGGGCTCGCTCGTCCTAGATAAAAGGGGTGTCTTTCTTCAAAAGACACATGAAACCTTTAGTGATAGTGGCATAATTCACTATAAACCTATGAATAAAGTTATCTTTCCCCTGTAGACCCTGAAGTTGTCTAATCGTGTGCAGGGGGGGGTGCAACTGAAGTATTGCCTCAACCTTAAGTGGATCTACCATGGTCCAAGTCTCAGAAAATAGAAAACCTAAAAGACAACCATACTTAACGCAAAAGATTCACTTGTGAGGGTTCAACCGGATTTTATAATAAAAACATATTTCAAAAACAAGTCGAAGGTGGATAATGTGATCCACTCTCTTACGAGAGTGAGCAGCAAGATCATCAAGGTAAGCTTCGACTAAGTGCTTAAGATCGTGAAAAGTGAAATTCATGGCACGCTGAAAGGTTTCTCCAGTGTTTTTAATGCCGAAAGGCATCTTGCAGTATGCAAAGGTACCCCAAGGACAAATAAATGTCGTCTTGTGTTGATCCTTGGGTTTGATTTGGATTTGATTATATCTTGAAAATCTGTCCATAAAAGAAAATACTTCACTTCCCGCACACTCATTGAGAATATGATCAATGAAAGGTGTGGGAAGTTGCCTTTCAGACATGCCTTGTTTAGGGCATGGAAATCCATACATACACGGATGGTTCCTTGCGTATTATCTACAAGAACGGGGTTGAATACCCATTCGGTCAAGGGAACTGGGTAGATGAAGCTAGTGTTATGTAGCGTCTCCACATCTACCTTAATAGTAGGGGCCTTTCGAGGGTTGACAACTCTAAGATGTTGCCAAACAGGTTTAACATCCGGATAAGTTTTAATCTCATGTTCGAAAATACGAGGGTCGATCCCTTGTATCTCTTTATAGGACCAAGCGACTACGTCTCATAATTCCTTGAAGAGCTCAGTGTAGATCGCAATTTCTTATGGAAAACAATCCACACCGATATTTACATTTTCAACCTTTCTAGGGGTACGAGAGATGTCGATCTGGACGGTAGGAGAAATACTTGCCATGTTTCCTTTGGCATAAATTCCATGCGTATCAAGTGGAAATACAGCGTGAGCGACTATCTCACTCAAAGTAGATCGAAAGTTGTCTTCTTCGAATCTTTCAAGCTCTTGGAGAAAATAGGAGTGATGATGCATATCATCCCAAGGTTTGTCAGAACCATTCATGGCTTCGATGATGGCTTCGTCCGAAGGAAAAGTCCCATCGAGGCAATCATGTGAACAAGACAGTGAGGTGGCCCACACGGGCCTAGACATGAGATCCTCCTTGTCCATCGGTGAGGGAACACGATCAGGATTGGCGGAAGAGTTGAGAACAACTTGATACACAATCTCTGTTGTCGATAATGGCATGGCCATCCCAGCATGCGAATGTCCTTCACAAGACAAAGTCAGGGAAGGTAGGGTCCAGAGATCATCAAAATAAGACGTGCGGAAAGGAATGGACCTCCCAGTCGAGATGGGCCTACTGGATATGGAATAAACTTGATGGTTTGGTGCCGAGAAATCGAAAGTACCCATAATGGAAGAGTACATTTTGACACCAAAGGCAAGCTCATATAAGGGAGACAAAGAGGTTGTCCATAAATAAGGGAAGAGCTTGGGGGATGAACACTGTGTTCAGACTTAAAGGACAAAGGGATGTAGACTCAATAATGAAGTAATAATTTCTACAGAGTAAATTTTCTCTCAAAGTTGAATTCTCTCCCCTTTTCCATAGCTCAGAATTGGCTTCTTTATAGCCCTAAAATTGCAACTAAATGGCTGAGTTAGAACGTTTCCAATATACAGAATTCCAAGGATCAGATATCTCCTATCGTGACATGGAAACCTGACATTTAATTTAGATTTTTTGGCACAAATATCGATGTACGTGGGATGTAGTGGAGCAACCAGATTATACACTTGCTATATAGATTTCAAGGTGCGTACAAGTGGAAACATATTTGTTTTTGTCTTCGGATTTATCAAATAGGGAAAGTAATTTTGCATGGGGGAATGGAATAAGGCCCTCTCTGCAAGATTGCATAGGGTGAGGAAAATATTGCTCTAACATTTCTCTCACAATATCGTCAACAAAAGTGACCATCCCTTTGTCTTCATGTGCAGGAGGAGTAAATGCATGGATGTCTTCATCAAGTGGAAGGACATATGCGAGTGCTTTTTCTTTGTCAAATGTATCATCTAGATCTTCAACATGAGAAAATTCATCGAGTTCTTCTTGGTAACTTTCTTCATATTCAAGCACTTCTTCATCGTCAAGGGCAGGAAATAGCTCTCTTAGGTGATTCATCATTTCCTTAGCAGCTTTGTTAGAAGCCTTTTCCTTTTCCATCTATAAAATTCCATCTTCGAGTCATAACAAGTTCTAGATGAGGGTTCATCCCATGGTGCCATAATTCCATTGATTGAAAGGACACCTCAATGGAGTTGTTAGGTGAGATCAAGTCTCACCAAAGGAGGGAAAGGGGGAAAGAGGGAATGGTGGGTTCATGGAAAGTGGAGTAGCTGGAAAAGCTTCAAGGGAAAGTTATCAAGGGTGGAAAATGGAACATTTTTCAATGGAGTCGCCAGACAAGCTAAGGGATAGAGGATTTGGGAGGGAAGCTAGATAAAGTGTCATTAGGGCACGAAGAGGATTAAAAATCCTCCCTGATAATGATGCCAAAATATTATTCCACAAGTTATAGGTTGGGAAATTCCTGACCCAACCATCAAGTGGCGACAACTAAGGGACACTATACTCAATGCCACCTTGATATAGGTCCCACACTTCAAGGGTGACTAGGTCACTCTAGGGGGGCGATCTTGGTGACCCTGGGGGGATTGAGATGGATAGAAGGGAAAGAGGAGAAGTAACCCCCTAAACTTCAGTGTTGGAATATGAAATATGGATTTTATTACTCGTCTCTAGGTCGTTTAAGGTTGCCAAGTCTTTGGATGCCTGCAAAGGGTGTTTCTACTTGCCCCAGACACAAGAAAAACCACACTTGCATAGACTAGTAATGTTAGGTGGACAAACAAGTTAATCTTTCTATCCCTAATTGCATAAATAATCAATGATATATATAAACACATAAAATATAACAAGGGTTTCAATATAAGTGCTACAAATCCTGTTGAATAAGCATGAGACAAGCTAGTAAAAACTAGTTTAGCTCAACAATGATAGAACACGACTTTATCACAAAACAAAAGGCTGTAATAAAATGATAATTTCAGTGATATTTATCATCCTTATGGTTGTAAAAAACTTGTTATTACAACGATATATTTAACCTCTAACATTTTCTCAAAACTTGCTAAAAGATGCGTTGTACTTAGTAGATTATGTGGGCAGATTTTAGGCAATTTTCAACGGTTAAATTAGGAGTTATTAAAGAGTTTGGTTAGGTTTTTCTGCAGCCCTAATGGATGTAGGTTAAATTTGTAACAACAAAAATAAATTCTTGGAGAAATGAAATTCCCTAGTGGCTCAAGCAAGAATTTGTAGCATAGATTTGATTCCACTAGAAAAAGTTTCAAAATCACAAAATTTCACATTTCCCAAAGCAACAATTTTATATCTCCAATGCAACAAGTGATGACTAGTGACTTTAATGATTGGGTTAATGGAGTCAATAAAATAAAGAGCTAAAGTTACCACCTCCTTGGGGTTTTAAATCCTCTTACTCCCCAAGGTAAGTATCTCTAGATCGGGTTTAGGCTAAGAGGGTGTATGCCCTCATACTTCTCTTAGCAAGCCCTTGTTAAACCAATAAAATTTAAGCATAAAGTGATGGAGGCTAAGATGGGGGTGTATTTCCTTATACTTCCCACCTAGATCTATCAAAATAACCTTCTTTTGACACAAAATGATAATACAATGCAAAAAAGATTTACCAATTCAAGGAAAATGCTAAGATAAACCACCACAATAGAAAATAAGAGTCTTCCAAGGCTAGAGAATAACTTCCATCAACCAAATAACCAATAAAATATCTGTACACAAGAATAAAAGAGAGAAATATCTAAAGATATCAAAGATTTCAGTCCAAGTACCTCTCCAATATGGGATAGTTATGTTTTAAAATGAGATCTTATGATCTCTATTTATACAAAATGTCACTAACATAGTTTGTCCACATAATTTTAAGGTAAACCACAATATTAGGGGTCAACAACCCTAATCTTTCCCCTTTACACAAATAATATTAAAAAATTCATCTTTAAATTCACTTTTACACAAAAGAAAACCCTAAAACAAGAGGATGTCACCCCTTTAGGGGACGTTTTGACACTAGGAGCAAGTCGTTAAAGTTGTAGATGCATATTTAGGCCTCAAAAGGCCACATGCCAATCATCTAGGCCATCTCCTCATGGTCAAGGCATGGCCTTCTTCTCCTCAAAACTTCCATGTGTCAATTAGTCATGTCTTCACCACCAAACTCTAACCCTTCTATGTGACATCAAGCCTCCAAATGTGACGTTTTTCCTCTCCTAGGAAAAACATTTAGCATGTAAGGTATAGGTTATGTCTCTCAAGTAATATTCTAGGCCTCCAAAGGTTCATCTCTGTCATCTGAGATGCGGGCCCTTGGCATCCAACTGTGGGCTTGGAGCCCTATGGAAGCCCATGCTAGGCTTGCTCCTCCAAAATTGTCCACCAACTAGGTCCCGTAAAGACAAATAAGCACACCCTCCAAGGATATCAAGTAATAATATCATGGTGAGTAAATAAAATCAATAAATGAGCCACCTAATCATGTGTGTCAAAGATTACTTGGTCAAACAAATAAGTGCTCAAAGACATTATGCAACTTGTTGAGCTTGGATATGGGAGGGTTGACGAGGTGTCTTATTGGGTAGATATTTATGTTGGGTATGCATTATATTCTTTGCACGAGTAGTGGTGTCTGAGCGTATGCATCGGGGTCCGGGGGCAGTGCCCTCGAGAATTTTTTTTCCTCGGGAAACATGTCATGTGCCTCGAGAAATGTGTCACATATTTAGGTGGTTTTTCGGCACATGGTTTTGTCCAATGGTTTTCTATTTCCAATTAAGGAATTAGGGTTGTGGACTAATCCAAGTCATTAGGTTAGGGTTTTGGATGACGTTGGATCCTATATGTATATTGTATTGTAAACAATGAATGATACATGAATGAATATAAAATATGTTGGTTTTCCCAGTTTGGGTTTCTAGGGGAAAAATATCTGTGTAATGTTTGTATTTGTCATTGTATCTTTTCTATTCTTTTACTGAATATTTGTTTGCAGTAGATATTGTATAGGGTTTAAATCTACTTTTGGTATCAGAGCTTTGTTGGCTTCAGGGGGACACCTTTGTGGTCAAGGATTTGGCTCGAGACTGTGACAAGCCTTGATACAATGGGAGATCTATGGTATTGATTTTTCAGTTGAAAAGAAATGGCAAGCAATTTGAAGATGGAGATCGAGAAGTTTAATGGGAAAAGTTTTGAGATGTGGAAGATCAAGATGGAAGATCTGTTGGTGGACAGAGATCAGTGGATCGTGGTAGATCCAGGTATTTCAACTACAGGAACTTCAACAGATGACTGGAAAAAGTTGGATCGGAAGGCAAAAAGCACAATCCGACTGTGTCTCTTTGATTCCGTATTACTGAATGTGTCAGAGGAAGATACAATCAAGGATTTATGGGAAAATTTGGGGAAGTTGTATCAGTCTAAGTCCCTGGTAAATAAATTATTCTTGAGAAAGAAGTTGTATAACCTGAGGATGAGAGATGGAGACTCGATGGTAGAGCATTTGAATGCCTTCAATACTGTGGTAAGTAAGTTAGTATCTATTGAGATTAGAATTTCATATGAAGATAAATGTATTAGTTTACTATGTTCTTTACCAGACTCCTGGGATAGTTTGGTTGTGGCCATAGGTAGTAATACAACTGCCTTGAAGTTTTAAGAAGTGGTATCATCCTTGTTTTCAGAGGAGATGAGACGAAAGAATATGGAAGGACAGAGCACAGATGCATTATTTGCAAGAGGACGTTCCCAGGAAAGGAATAGATCTATTTTCTCAAGTGGGATATTTAATTCTATGGGTAGATCTAAATCTCCCGAAATTTTTTTAAGGGTATGTTGGAGATGTGGAAAATAAGGGCACTACAAGAAGCCATGTAGATCCAAGGTTGAGAAAAAGAAGGCATCTAAAGAATCTCATTCTACAGAAGAAAATACCTCCAAGGAAGAAGGAGGGGATGTGTACATGGCTTCTTCAAGAACATATGCAGATCATGAGGCATGGTTTGTTGACTCTAGGGAATCCTTTCATATGACTCCCCACAGGGAGTGGTTATGTGAATATGAAAGGTATGATGGAGGTAATGTTTTCTTAGGTGATGATTCGACAAACAAAATCATAGGACGAGGAAAATTCAAGTTGAGGCTCATAGATGGAAGGATTATAACACTGCCTGGTGTTCTGCACATCCCAGGTTTGGCTAGAAATTTGATTTCTGTAAGAAAAATGGACGATGCAGGGGTAAAAACAATATTTGAAAAGGAAACCTGCAGGATTGTTTGAGGAGAAATGGTGTTGCTAAAAGGAGTTTGGTTTGGAACTCTGTATAATATGGAAGGAAGCACTATTAGTGATGGGTGTAATAGTTCCATTGTTCCTGATATTGTATTTGAAGAAGAAACAACTCCTACAGTCTCTAGAGAAAAAAGGTTAAGGTGTGGCATCAAATACTGGGGCATATCGGAGAGAAGGGTCTTCGACTACTACACGGTAAAGGTATGGTTGAAGGTATGCCTAACTTCTCTCTAGATTTTGATTTCTATGAACATTGTCTATATGGGAAGAATAATCGGGTAATATTCTCCTCTGGTGCAAAGAGGGCAGAATGAATCTTACAGCTAGTTCATAATGATGTTTTTGGACCTGTGTCAGTCCCATCATTGGCAAAATCTGTGTACTATTTCTCATTTATAGATGACTTCTCGAGGAATACTTGGATATATTTCCTCAGGAATAAATCCAAATTCTTTGACAGGTTTAAAGAGTTTAAGGCTCTTGTTGAGAATCAAACAGAGAAAAGAATTAAGGTGCTAAGGATAGATAATGGCGGAGAGTTCTACGAGAATGAATTTGAATAATTATGTAAGAAGTGCAGTATAGCAAGGCAGAAGACTACTCTATATACACGTCAACAGAATGAAGTTGCAGAAAGGATGAACAAGACGTTGATGGAAAAATCAAGGTGCATGCTCAATGGTGTCGGGCTAGGGAAAGAATTCTAGGCAGAGGCAGTGTGTACTTCATGTTACCTGATCAAAATATCACCCTCATCAACGTTGGATGACAAGACTCCACAAGAGTTATGGATTGGTAAGGAACATTCTCTCACACATCTCAAGGTATTTGGTTGTGATGCATATGTTCATGTTCCAAAGGAAAACAAGAGTAAGCTAGATAAGAAGGCCGAAAAATGTATCTTTATTGGATAAAAAGATGGTCTCAAAGGTTAGAAGCTTTGGAACCCAGAAACTAAGAAGGTAGTGTATATCCGAGATGTGGTATTTAGAGAAATGAAGGATGTTGTTAAAAAGGAAGTCCTACCAAGTAAGGAAGAACCAGAGAAAATAGAGTTTTATTTAAAAGATGATGAGTCAGACTCTATAGAAGAACATGAATCAGAAGAAGAAGATCCTCATACTCCAGTATTGAGGAGATCAGTTCGAGAAAGAAGTCTACCAGAAAGGTATACTCCATCTGATTTCCATTTAAATTTGTCTGTATCTATTACTGATGATGATCCTAGAACTGTCAGGGAGGCAGTGGATTCATAGGATGCAAATCTCTGGAAAAGGGCCATGAATGAAGAAATGACATCTTTGGATACGAATGAGGCTTGGGATCTAGTGGAGTTTCCAACTGGAAGAAATCCCATTGGCAACAAATGTGTATTTTAAAAGAAGATGAATGCAAAAGGACAAGTGGAGATGTAATGATCCAAAGCCAAATTATGGCTTGGAATCACTAACTACCACTGGTTTGTCGATGTGCAGGTTTTTATTGAGTTATTAAGTGCATACAAGATTCATTCAACACATGAACATCATCATACGTTCAAGATATAGAAGCACAAGCAAAGATTAGAACCTTTTATTATAAGCAATGTAGGATCAATACAACATATGGCCGATCTGGCATAAACCTCAGATGGTCGTACAAACAATAGGTATGAGCTGCTACAAAATGCTCACGTCAATACAAAAGAACCCTCTAAAGGCTGGATAAGTAATGAATACCAGTATCAAGCAGATCTGAATGTCAAACCCTCCAACTAGAGAGTGCCACTCTCCAAGTGGAGACTGAAGCCCTCAATAATTTGGCCCTGATGGAAGAATGCTCCAAATGAACCCAAACTTGGTCAAGTAATAGATCAGGGCAGTGGGATCCTCCTCCTAAAGTTTCAAGCCCAACGTCCAAGGCAAACCTCTCCAACTGTGAAATCTTCTAAGAGAGTTGCGCCCTCCTAAACAGCTAAATCGAACCCTCCTCAATGGTATGGTGTGCCCTTGCTGGAAATTCCCCAACAGTACAGCCCTGCTATCTTTTGAAGCTCTAGAAGGAGATATGTTGAGAATAGAATGGTGTGGAGGAATATTTCATCCCCGAGACCAAGCTGTGGAACAAGGTGAGTGGGTATTTCACCACTGAGTTTCTCACAAGGGTTTGTATAGCAAACCCCCAAACTGAATGCTCAAGAGCACTAACAAGAAATATACCAAAATCTGAATGAATAATAGGTGCGCCCCATCCTCTTACTTATACTTTTTCCTTCTGATTCTCTATTGAGTTAGGTTAACTCCCAGGGCTAACTTCTATTCTTCTGTTGAGTTATCTTTTACTGCTTTTATCCTTTTTCTTTCTCAAGTCAACTTAAAAATATAGCTTTAGTCTAGTTGATATTCCCCCTCAGTGTGAGACTATGACCTAGTGGGGGTGCCCAGGCCACTGAGTCTCCTCATCACCTCTCTAAGAGG
>SNQJ01S0034240.1:133736-160468 GCA_010110895.2 Picea sitchensis | reverse complement strand
TATAGCTAGGGTGCGAACATTCCAGCACGTGGGAAAAACGAGCGTTTTCTCGAATCTTCTAGAAGGAGAAGCTTCTATGGTGAGGTGGCATCCGAATGGTTTGGATCTTACTCGCTTTCATGATTTAGTGGGATCATCCTAACATCCTCACCTTATCTTCTTCAGCTTATAAAAGGAGAGGAATTCTCATGGAGAAAGTTAGCTTGTGGGTTCTTAGCTTTTGGTTGGCTTGGAATTAATAGCTTGGTTAGAGTGGTTTTGAGATTTGCTTTGTCAAGATAGATTGTGAGTAGCTATGAGATCTATGGTTTCAAAATCCTTGGAGCAAGAAGTGTGTGGGGAATGAAGGAAAGTTGGAAGGGACCTTACGACATCAAGGCTATGGTTGTAATCTCTCTTTCACATTTAATATGATACAGTAATATGTTTCTTTCCCATAAAGTTAGATTTACTTTATTACATAACTCCTTGATCATATGCATAGATTAGCTTTTGAATATATAGGATTTCTTTCACTTTGGTTGGTTTGTACTGTTTTGATCTTGACTGCACGAGAGCGATGGAGCGAAGCAGGAACAACAGAGACCAAGGAAGCGATTACAAGGTACATATCTTCTTCTCACTTCCAATTTAATTCAATAGTTAGATCTAGGAAAATCGATATATTCTGTCTTGTTTTGTTCTAGATCCAGGTGGATCTAGGGAGATCGGTTTATGTCCGCACTTACGGATTTATCCAATAACAATGAACCGTTGGATCCAAGAGGGGATATAATTAACTTTATGTCATCGGAACGTTTGGTCGGAGGTATTTGCAACCCATGGGAATGAAATTCCCGACGATGTCGACATGAGTTTATGTGGGGTTAGAACCTTGGATCGGTGAGTCACGTGGATAATTCCATGTCAGAGCCACATTTATGTAACGTTAGATGACATAGGGGTCAGATAGCCACGTGGGTGCCATGTCGTGTTGGGGTGGCCTTGGACCAATGGAGGCCTGAGAACTTTGGGAAGCCATAAATTTCAATCTAGAGCTCAGTTTTGAGCAAAATTACGGTCGTTGGAAATCTCTCAATCAATAGAAGACGAAGGTGGCCTTTGTATGAGGATTTGAGAGGATTGAGGAAAAGTGAAATTTTAATACCCCATCCCTTAAAAGGGTACTTAGGGGGTTAGGTGTCTTACATTAGAGTAGTGACATAATCCAAAACAATAAGGTGTATTGATTTTAGTGATGATAGAATGAAAAATGATTTAAAGTAATCTTATAGTTGCGTTAATTTCAACAATGTTATAACACAAAATCATAGAGTGCATTGATTTCATTGATAATATAATGAAAAATGATTCAATGCATTAATTGAAGAAATAATAACAAAAAAAAATCATCCAATGCATTGATTTGAACACAAAGATAATGCAAATTATCAAGTCAAATGACTTTAACAACAACACAATGCAAACCAATTTCAAAATGATTTTATTTGCTTGGGTGTGAGATAGGGCATGACCTTCTAAAGGAATATATATAGAGTATGACCTTCTAAATATTTGAATGGTATTTGAAATCATATTCCTTTATCATATGATCGATTCGAAAAATATGGAAAAGCTATTAGGTATGGGTAAAAGAAAAGTGGAAGAGGAAAAATTGAGATTAGTGAATACTTCACCTATATGTTATTTATTATAAGCATCCTATTGATGATGATGCGATGATGACGATGACGATGAATTGTCAAACATACAATTTCAATAGGGAGTTTGTGAGAGTTCATTCTTATTTTAGTAATCTTGATTTTCCTCTTAACACTAGTTAGAATAGAGAGATAGTTTTGATCTTTTAGAATAGCTTATTGACCTCTTTATAGGATTTTGATTTTCTATAATATTCTAATCCTTAATAACACCACAATTTATCCTTAAATTTATATTCTTAATCGTAATCACCTCCTCCTCTAGTTCCCAATGATTTGGTCAAGATTTGACATTGATTTTATTCTTAACAATAGTTATAATAGAGAGATATTTTTTATCTTCTAGATTAGGGTTAATGACCTCTTTATAGGATCTTAATTTTATTTGATTATCTAATTCTTTATAACACCAAAATTTCTCTTTAGATTCTTAGTGGTATCAATATTTTGTAGTTACCTCCTCCTTTATTTCCCAACTGTTTAACAAAGGCTAGGCATATTTATGTCCACCCCTGTTAAATCCTAAGTGATTTTACCTTGAGTTTGAAGCAATATTAGGAAGCCTCTGTTGGATGTGTGTTATATTCTTTGTGCAGGGGGGTGGAGCCCCCTTGCATGGGGGTTATGAGGCAGTGCCCCCGAAATATTTTTTTCCTCGGTTTTCGTGTCCATTTGTGGGCAGTCCTTGGTTTTCGTGTCCAATTATAGGCGGTTTTTCGACACATGGTTTTTCACCAATGGTTTTCTATTTTCAGTTAAGGAATTATGGTTTTTTTACTAATCCGGGTCATTGGATTAGGGTTTTGGTTGCCGCTGGCTCCTATATGTATATTGTATTGTAAACAATGTATGATGTGAATGAATATAGAATATGTTGGTTTTCCCTATTTGGGTTTCCAAGGGAAAAATATTTGTGTAATGTGTGTATTTCCCATTGTATCTTTAAAATATATGTGTAATGTTTGTATTTTCCATTGTATATTTTATGTTATTTTATTGAAAATATGTTTGCAATAAAATTTTGTACAAGGTTAAAATCTACATTTGGTATCAGAGCAATTATTGGCTTCAAGGGGATGCCTTTGTGGTCGGGGGTTTGACTGGGACTGTGATAATCCTTGATACAATGGGAGATCCATGGTATTTATTCTTCAGGTGAAGAGAAATGACAAGCAGTTTGAAAATAATGATCGAGAAATTTAATGGGCAAAGTTTTGAGTTTTGGAAGCTTAAGATGGAAGATATGTTGGTAGAAAAAGATCAGTGGGTCGCAGTGGATCCATGTACTACACCTACAATAACATCAACAGATGACTGGAAAAAGTTGGATCAGAAGGCGAAGAGCACAATCTGATTGTGTCTCTCAGATTCAATATTACTAAATGTTTCAGGGGAAGCTACAACCAAGGAGTTATGGGATAAGTTGGGGAACGTGTATCAATCTAAGTCCTTGGTAAATGAATTGTTCATGCAAAAAAAAATTATAACCTAAGGATGAGAGTGGAGACTTGGTGATAAAGCATTTGAATCCTTCAAAACTGTGGTAATTCAGTTGTTATCTGTTGAGATTAAAATTTCAGATGAAGATAAATGTATCAATTTACTATGCTCTTTACCATACTCGTGGGATAGTTTGGTTGTGGCCATAGGTAGTAATACAACTTCCTTGAGTTTCGATGATGTGGTCTCATCCTTGTTATCGGAGGAGATGAGATGGAAGAACAAGGAAGGACATAACACATATGAATTATTTGCAGGAGGATGTTGCTAGGATAGAAATAGATCTAAGTCGTCAAGTGGGAGATTTAATTCTAAGGGTATATCTAAATCTCCTGGAAAGTTTGTAAAGGTATGTTGGAGATGTGGAAAGAAGGGCATTTCAAGAAGTAATGTAGATCCAAAAGTGTTGAGAAAGTGAAGGGATCTGAATGTACTCCCTCTACAGAATAAAAGACCTCCAAGGAAGAAGGAGGGGATGTGTACCTGGCTTCTTCAAGCACACATGTAGACCATGAGGCATGGTTGTTTGACTCGGGTGCATCCTTTCATATGAATCCCCACAGGGAGTGGTTATGTGAATATGAAAGGTATGATGGAAGTAATGTTTTCCTAGGTTATGAATCGACAACTAGAATCATAGGACAAGGAAAAGTCAAGTTCAGGATCATATATGGAAGGATTAGAACACTTCCTAGTATTCTTCACATCCCAAGATTGGCCAAAAACTTTATTTTTGTAAGAAAAATGGATGATGCAGGGGTAAAAACGATATTTGAAAAAGAAAACTGTAGGATGGTTCGAGGAGAAATGGTGTTGCTGAAGGGAGTTCAGATTGGAACTTTGTATAAGCTACAAGGAAGAACTATTAGTGATGGGTGTAATAGCTCCATTGTTCCTTATATTGGAGAAGAAGAAGAAAAAACTCCTACAGTTTCTAGAGAAAAGGTTATGCTGTGGAATCAAATATTGGGGCATATCAGAGAGAAGGGTCTTCGACTACTACATGGTAAAGGTATGGTTGAAGGTATGCATAACTTCTCTTTTCATTTTGATTTATGTGCATATTGTGTATATGGGAAGAAGAATCGGGTAAGACTCCCCTCTGGTGCAATGAGGGAAGAAGAAATTTTACAACTAGTTCAAAATGATGTGTTTGGACCTGTGTTGATTCCATCATTGGGACAATATATGTACTATGTCTCATTTATATATGACTTCTCATGGAATACTTGGATATATTTTCTAAGGAATAAACCTAAAGTCTTTGACAGGTTTAAAGAGTTTAAGGCTCTTGTTGAGAATCAAACAGAGAAAAGAATTATGGTGTTGATGATAGATAATGGTGGAGAGTTATGTGGAAATGAGTTGGAAGAATTCTGTAAGAAGTATGGTATATTAAGGCATAAGACAACTCCATATACACCTCAACAGAATGGAGTTGCAGAAACGATGAACATGACGTTGATGGAAAGAGCAAGGTGAATGCTCAGTGGTGTTGAGTTAGGGAAGGAATTCTGGGCAGAGGCAATGGGCACTGCATGTTACCTGGTCAATAGATCACCCTCGTCAGAACTGGATGACAAGAATCCAAAAGAGGTATAGATTGGTAAGAAACCTTCTCTCACACATCTCAAGATATTTGCTTGTGAGGCCTATGTTCATGTTCCAAAGGAAAACATAAGTAAGCTAGATAAGAAGGCTGAAAAGTGTATCTTTATTGGGTATAAAGATGGCCTTAAAGTTTATAAGCTTTGTAACCCAAAAACTAAGAAGGTTGTGTATAGTAGAGATGTGGTATTTAGAGAAATGAAGGATGTTTTCAAACATGAATTCCTACCAAGTAAGGAAGAACCAAAGAAAATAGATTTTGAGCCAAAGGATGATGAACTCGACTCGACCAAAGAACAAGAATTAGAAGAAAAAGATCCTCATACTCCAGTATTGAGGAGATTGATGCGGGAAAAATGGATACTGGAAAGGTATACTCCATCTAATTTCAATTCAAATTTTTCTTTGTCTATTATTGTGGATGATCCTAGAACTGTTAGGGAGGTAGTGGATTTAGAGGATGGAAAACTTTGGAAAAAGGACATGGTTGAAGAAATGGAATCCTTGGATAAGAATGAGGTTTGGGATCTAGCAGAGTTCTCGATTGGAAGAAATCCTATTGGAAGAAAATGGGTATTTAAAAATAAGTTGAATGCAGAAGGCAAAGTGGATATATGCAAAGATCGGTTAGTAGCAAAGGGTTATTCCCAGGTTGAGGGAATTGATTTTGGTGAGATTTTTTCTCCTGTTGCCAAGTTAACTTCTATTATATTTTTGTTATCTATTGATGTTGAATTTGATTTTGAAGTAGAATAGATGTATGTGAACACAACATTCCTACATGGGGATCTGGAAGAAGAAATCTATATGAAGCAGCCATAAGGCTTTGTTGTGAAGGGAAATACAGAGCTGGTATGCAAGATGAAAAAATTCCATGTATGGTTTTAAAAAATCACCAATGATGTGGTATAAAAAATTTGATACTTATATGCTGGGACTTGGCTTCACAAGAAACAAATAAGATCATTGTGTGTATTTTAAATTAATTGGTGATCATTTGATTTATTTGGTATTGTATGTCAATGACATGTTGTTGATAGGAAACAACAAGAAGATTATACAAGATGTGAAAACTCAGTTTTCCTCTAAATTTGACATGAAGGATCTTGGTGCTGCAAATTTCATTTTGGGCATGAAAATTAAAAGAGATCGGAAAAACAAGAAACTTTGGTTAAATCAAAGAAAATATGTGGAGGCAATATTACAGAGGTTTAATATGTAGGAATGTAAACTGGTCAGGTTCCCTATTCCTATAGGTGTAAAGTTATATGTGGATCAGTGTCCCAAGACATAGGAAGAGGAGGAGGACATTTCTTGTGTTCCATATGTGAGTGCGGTTGGAATCTTGATGTATGAAATGGTTTGTACTAGACCAAACATTACACATGCAGTGGGAGTTTTGAGAAGGCATATGTCAAAACCAAGGAAGGAGCATTGGACAACAATAAAGAGGGTTTTCAGGTATTTGCGTGGAATTGCTAGCTATGGATTGTGATACCAAGGAAGAATAGGATTGGAAAGAGTGTTGGACATACATGGTTGTCTAGACATAGACTAGTTGGAGATATGGATCATAGGAGATCTACAAGCGGGTATGTGTTTAACTTGTTTGGAGGAGAAATCGATTGGATGAGAAAAAGACAGTTTGTAGTGGTACTTTCAACTACAAAAGTTGAATACATGGACGCCACTCATGAAATTGAGGAATAAATATGGTTACAAAGATTGTGTTCGGGCATTGGTTGGTACACCAAGATGTAAGGATAGATTGTGATAGTCAGAGTGCAATTTTTATGGTGAAGAACCCAAATTATCATTCAAGGACAAATCATATTAATGTTCAATATCACTTTGTGAGAGACATGGTTGAAGAAAATAAGGTGTTTCTCATGAAGGTGGACACTTTAAAGAATGTTGTAGATTCATTAACAAAATCTATGAGCATTGAGAAGTTCTCTTCGTGTAGAAGATATATGGGAGTTGTTGCCCTGGATTGTTGACTATGTAACCCGGTGACCCCCTGTATGCAAAGAAAACAACAAGTGGGAGAATGTTGGATATGTGTTATATTCTTTTCATGACTAGAACTAGTGTCCATTGTCCTTGATTTTCATGTCCAATTATGGGCGATTTTTCGACACATGGTTTTTCACCGATGGTTTTCTATTTCCAGTTAAGGAATTAGGGTTGTTGACTAATCTAGGTCATTGGATTAGGGTTTTTGATGCAGTTGGATCCTATATGTATATTGTATTGTAAACACTGTATGATTTGAATGAATATAGAATATGTTGGTTTTCCCGGTTTGGGTTTCCAGGGGAAAACTCTTTGTGTAATGTGTGTATTTTCCATTGTATCTTTTCTTTTCTTTTATTGAAAATATATTTTCAATAAAATACTATACAAGGTTCAACCTCTTTCCTTTCATGTTGATTTTCTTGTACTTGTATTTGAGAAAGTGACTATAAGCTCTCATGTGCTATAAGATGTAATTATTTTAGTGTTAATTGTTATGGTGATATGAATAGTGGTGTCATGGTTGGTGGTAACATTTTCATCTCAATTTATTTTCAATCCCTTTTGATACTTATTAAGATATAAGTTAAGATAAATCTACACAAATTTATTAACTAAGAAAACCCACATATTGATTACCTATGTTTGCACATAACTCATTAATCATTTATAAATTCATTGGTCTTAATGATAAGATGTAATTTCTTAGTATTGATGTCATCTCATTAATTTTGTAGTTATGATTCATGAATTTATATATGTTGGAATTATTAAATCCTACTTGTCTTATGTGAGAATAGAGTTGTGATTGTTATTATTGGTCATTGTGAGGTATAGTTTGTCTCTACTTAAGGAGTCTGTTTCTATGTTTGAGGAAGTTGTTGGATATGAGAGATTCTCTCCAATTAGTTGGCCTCTATTTTGGTTTGTGCTTGAGATATTCTCTCAACAATTTGTTAATTTGCTAAGATGGTGTTTCCATCTTGAGGCAAAGTTTGATGTATTTATAAGTGTACAATTATTTGTTGAATAATGTATGAGAACACTCTATACAATTTTGGTTTGTAGAAATAATGTCTACTCTCCCATTTCTCTGCAATAAACTTCGATATCTCATGGTGTATTTCAAACTATGAACTTTTTTATATTTTCATCATTTTGAAAATTTATATTTATTTAAATTTGTTATTATTATAATATAAAAGTTTATAATTTTGTTCATAACCATTTTCATGATTTTGGCAATTTCTATTGATTTTGCAGTTGTAGATTATGATTTTTTTTTTTTTTAAACTGTATGTAAATTAACTAAAAGACAAAATATTTCTTTCATAGCACATTAATTTTGGAAGTCAAAATTTGTACAATAACTATAGATATTACACTTGTAACAGATATGAACACAACACATGAACTATGAGAAAATTTGTAAGAAGATTATTTTAAATTAAAATAATAATTAAAATATTTAATTTTTTCCTTAGAAAAAGGGTAAATTTTATTTCATCAGAAGAGAAAATAAATTTACACTATGTAGAATACATGAGAGTATGTATTTTTCCCAAACAAAGAGAGAGCCAAAGCCATGTGGGAAGGAACATATAAGTATGGCTCTCGAAGCCCATCAAGCAACATATCTCCAAACAATTATAGAAAAAGAGTTCAGAGAGTGTCTAGCATAAACCAAAACATAGCAGCTTGGAAACCAAAAAAGAGGGGACCAAAATAAATATAGATAGGAAAGAAAATAACTCCAAAATAATATAGCTATATAGGTATATCAGAAGACAATTTTCTCATCAATAAACGACATGTGGAAGAACTCATAATGTATTCTATATTTGGTTTCTATAATTATCCATTGCCCAAACGCCAGTTGAAGACTCTCTTTAGAGATAAAGTATGCCTTAGTGTTATGCTCCCTACAGACATGCTGCAAAGAAAAATAATCAAAATAGTCTAGGATCCTAAAAACTTCTTCAAGTAAAAAAAATAGCAAAATATTATGACATTTCTGAGATTTCCAGGTCCAGTTAATGATTGTCATTGAGTCACTAAAGATCTATAGGGATTTTAATCATTTTTGTCCCACAAAGAGTAGCATTAGTTTAAGTGACATGAGCTCACCATAGTTACCTAGACACATTTTTATTTTGTAGAGATGAGTGTTTGAGAGATATAGCAATGCACCCCCTCTACAGAGTTGAATGTTGTCTTGTGAGGCTCTGTAAAAAAATACCATAGCCTAGTAGGGTCCACTTGTTCTTCCTAAATTATCCTGATTGTATCCTCCCCTTTTTCTTGAGGAACATGTGAGAGAATGTTGAGGCCTTGAGCCAAAATAATTTAAATATCTAATAAAAAAATAACTTTTCCTTTGAACCATGACCTTTGCAAAATCAAAATTGATTTAATAGTGATATAAATTGATAAATATTTGATGTTTGGTTGTGAACACATATTTATAAGATTTAGTCTAAACTTTCTATTTTTGGGATTTTTTAACCAATTTTGTCCAAAATTTTCTCAAACATTTAGAAAATTGTAGATTTCAGTGGTTGAGATTAAATTATGATGATATTGATTCCATTTATATATTCAAAAATGAGATTTAAGAAATGTAAAATTGTGATTTCGTCAACAATTGCATTTCCCTATTCCAATAATAATTAAGAAAAAATAAAAAACATAAAACATGTAGACTACCCATATTTATAATTCTCTATCTAGAATACTAAAAATTGTCATGCTCTATCGAGAATACTAAAAGGGTCACAGTCATAACAGATTGACTCCACTCAACTTTATTTAAAAAACAACATAACATTAGATTGTTTACCAATCTATCCACTAACCTAAAGGGAAATCCACCTATTTTCACTCCGAACCTTCAACTCCCTTATCAGTGATCTACACATCTTGACCGGAACTCCAAGGTTTTCACTTTATGATTAAACTTTTGAAATTGAGACCCATTGATTAAATATACTAACCCTACATACCCGATAATGAATATCACTATGAAGCCTGAGACAAAATATGTTGAAGACATGGGTTCCCAACAAATAGTTCGAAGCAGGGATTGCACATATTCGTCATTTCTCTGCTATGAAAAATTGAGGTATTGTTGGACATATTCTCCCCTTCTTAGTTTCCTGTTCATTTTTTCATCTTTGGATTCTGGAATTTGTCTCCATACCCAACACATACATGTCATGAAATCCTTGTTAAACTTATCATTATTGAAAAAGAATGCAAATTTTGATGACACATATGTACGACATGGTTTGAATTGAAATGAAAATGGGAGTTGTGTCATTGAGCTTTATATGTCCAGTTTTGGGTTGAACTGCAATGCTTGGAAGACTATATGCCAGCTTCAAGCCCTTGATGTCTCTAACAATTTCCTATTAACCCTTCTGATAATGATATCAAGGCTTGCACTAGCTTGGTGTCCTTTGACATCAGTTCTAATTCAGTATCAAACTCCCTCTCTTCATTTGCACCAATGCACAAACTACAATTCCTAGATGTCTCTCATAATGGATTAGAAAGGTACTTTGTTCCAAAAATTCAAAATTTGATAGACTTTGAAGTGCTCAATTTGGCATCCAATTGAGTCACTGGTGCAATTACTTACTCGTTGGGTGGTGTGAGGCTATTAAAAGAATTATAAATCTATGAAAACTCTTTTGTGGGCTAATTTCCCCGATAACTCAAGAAGTGCAGGTATTTGACTTTTCAAGACATTAGCTTCAATGAGTGAGGTGTTGTATTAGTTGGTTAATGCATGGATTTTAAGGTTTTTCTTTAACTTTCAAAGTCACAAGTTCAATGAGTTGAATGGAAAATTCCCTGATAGTATTAAGAACCTTGCCAATTTAAAAACCCTGAATATGTCATCAAATAACTAGTCTACAATGTTTGATGGAACATTGAAGTTTCTCAATCTGAGATACAATTAGTGAAATGGAAGAATTCCTCAAGGATGACATTCTAGGAGGGATAAGTTGCCACAACACTAAATGGTTTCATTGTGATCCTTTGAGAAATGGGAAGTGGAATTTATCAAGCTAATTAACCGTATTGCGAGGCACTCTAGGGTCCAATACATCATCATTGTGACATATTACCTTACCAAAAATCGTAGTCATCACCAATTTGAGAGTGCATCACACCTACAACTCCAAGATTTATTTGTAACAACATTGTATCTAGGTTTAGATCTCCCATAAACTTAACCACTAATCAAGGTAAACATTTCATGAGAAACACTATTAAAACCTTAACTCAATAATTTATGGTGCAACATCATACTAGCAGTTCCTATCATCTGCAAGCCAATGAGATAGTTGAGAAATTCAAAAAGATATTGGAATAGGGATTAACAAATGTTTTTGCCAATAATTTTGATGATTGGGATGAGAGAATACCTGCAGTACTATGGGAACACCGAGCCACAACCAAGAAATTGATGAAGCACACTTCTTTCAATATGGTTTATCAAAAAGAGGTGGTAGTACCTACAAAATTTCTAATACTGAGTTTATTTGTACCTCAAGCAAAACATTTCAAAGGAAGAATCAATCCATAACTAACTTGTAGAATTAATGATATTAGAGGAAGACTACTTTTTAGTATAGTACCACCAAATGGTTGCAGATGCATTGGCAAGGACCTTTCCTAGTCACAACCACATGGGATTCATGAGTGATCAAGTAGACCCAACTCGATGGAACACTATGAGAGGGGAAAGTGAATCGTTCTTGCATAAAACCCTTCACTTCTCCACCAATTTAAGTTATGAATCTCCTAAAAGGTGAAATATATATTAGTGTTACTTGTGTTTTCTTAATCAAATTAATAAGAGTCAACCCTACAAATGAGCTAGTTAGTGCAGTTGAATCAATTGAATAAATCTTAACCTAGTGGTTAAGGGATTCATTAGTTAGTTGAGTCTAGTTGAGGTTACAGGTAGAACGCTTGAATTTATGAACTTCTTTTAGTTTTTTTTAAGAAAGTCAAGAACCACCTTTGCGGTTGAGGCGAATTTTTGTTTGAATTGGTCAAGTTCTACCAATATAGGGTCCTTGAGTCACATTGCCATGTCTTATTGTTGATATGTTAACTAGAAAGAGAGAGGTCAAGTTAGTAGGTATGTTTATGTCAATGTTTATCAAATGCAATTAATGAATTAATTGGGTCATAAATGTGGTAATGATGGGAATGTGATGTCCCTTTCCAAGTGATCATTCTAGGTGGATGACGTAGTATCCTTACACTCTCCTGTAGACTATATACAACAAATAAAAGGCGGTAAAGGTGGTTATTTGATGTCACTTAGGCCTAAAATGTTATATTTCTAAAGTGACATTAGAAAAAAGGGTTATAAAGTGACATTGTGACTCATAGTTAATTAAACGTTAGAAAGGTCACTTTAATATTTTAAGTTAAAAGGGTCACAAAAAATTAAAATGGTCAAGGAAGGGAAATGGAGAGTTATAAGAGGAGGAGGGCGCACCCCTTGGCCACTATGCATTGTTTTTCTTAAAACAAATTTAAGGATCCCTTGTGGATTTTGGCTTTTAGGACGAAAAACCCTAGAGAGGAAGATTGGTTTCAGTGGTGTGACCATCCACCTAGCTATTCGAAGAGAGAAGATCACTTGGATATTTTCATTGTGCTTCATTGTGACAAACTTTTATCATTTTGGTGGTTGAGTTTTTCTCATTGTGATTTAGTTTCTCATTGTGGCGGTTGAGTTTGTTTGTATGAGGTTGAATGCTCTTGGAGAGGCCAAATTATCTATGGGAAGGCCATGATATGCCTATGGAAACCATATTTCATATTGTAGAGGCTGAGTTTGTAGAGAAGGGTCAATTTCTTGGGTGTTAGGAACTGAGTTTGTTGAAGGGATCGAGATATCTCCTTGCTAGAGAGAAATTCCTTGTTTTTATGGGTTGATTTTCAAGTGTTATGCTAAGATAATTATTGTTGGTCGAGTTCCACTCTTGTTGGGATCATTTTATCCTCTTGTTGGGACGTGTTTGGCAGATTGGTGGACCGCTTATCTTAACTAGAGGTCGTGGGCCTGTAGTGGCCTCTCTTATTTGTTGGCATATTGGAAGGGGGTTGATTGATTTCTTAATAGTAATCTACAATAATATTATCTCTATATTACTATTGCATATTTCTCTACCCACAAGCATCCCATTTCATTAATGAAAAGGTTAGAGTTTGGATTCATTTACTTCTTGTTATAGTTTTCTGTTAGTGACAAATGTACCATTGTTTCCACATAATTTAAATGCAATAAGTTTCTAGCCTATATATTGTGTATTTACTTTATACTTTTAGAAAACAAAAATCAAAATTACCAAATTGTTGACTAAATTGCTTGTATGCAAACTGTTTGAAAAAAATGTCCAAACCAACAAACTGAGATCAAATCAAAATAAAATTTAGTAAGGGACATTACAATGGTATCAAAGATGGTTTTCCTTCCATCTCGGTGGGAATTCAGATCAGAGAAATTTCAGATTTCATTAATTGAGTGACCAACACTTAAATTTCTCAAATTTCAGTAGTGGTAGCAGAGAATCAAGGAGGATGAAGACCAAGGAGGAGGACACAATATAATTTGTGCAAACCATGAAGGGATGTTAGTAGAATCTAAAAAAGTTGTTAGAGCAACCTATGTGGAAGGATCCACACTTAACAATTGAGAAGAAAGGAAAAAATTCCAAATCTAGAAAGGTTGATGAAGCCAAAAACTTACCTCATGATGGGGCTTTGGCATAATCATAGGTGGAATTGCATGAATATAGTTATATAGAGGGTGTGCTAGCACCTAATTTTGATGAGGATTCAATGCCTTATCCTATATATGATACTTATGATGATGCAAACATGATTGTACCTAAATATGATAGAGGATGGGTATTTGAAAAAATGTCGTGGGATATGGATCCATATTCTCAAAAGTCATACATGGAAGATGAAAAAGGAGAGGATGATTTTGGAGGTAAAAATAAATAAGATATTTCATATGGTAGTGACAGTGCACATGAGTCCCATCATTTGACAGGTCAATGTACGATATGTGAAGATTGCATCGTATCATATAGTGAGTTAGTTGTTGTTGGGGATAGTATTCTTACAGATGAAAGAAAATCAGAAAATATATTGTGTGACAACCCATACCACTTGGATGAAATTGAACAAATTCCCTTAGCATTGCGTGATTTGGAGGATCAATTATTGGTCACAAAGGATCAAATTGTAAAAGTGTTGAAAAGGGTAGATGGTGCTCATAGATTCATTCAAGCTCTTATTTGGAAAACCCAGATGGAGGAGAGACGAAAAGGAGTTGCAAGTGGAGTCACTAGTGTGCAATTGCACATAATAAAAGAAGCACTAGAACAAATGAAATCATATTACTTACAGTTGTTCATAGATATGGATCTTTCTCTCAAGTTCATTGAAGACAAGGAAAGGGAGGTTGACGAGCTTTGTTACCAATTGAGTTTGGCATGCTCTTCATCACTTAAACTCAATCATCTTTGGTACCCATGACACATGAGAGCATGAGTGGAACTCATGGTTTGAGGGAGGAGCCTCTTGTGACAATCTCGTATGAGGAGCACTCAGAGTTACAGGTACTTGAGGAGATTCATGACTCATAGGGTTTTTATTACGCTCATTTTTTGCATGGTGAAGATCATGAGTTGTTTCTTTTGGAGATATCATTAAAGGTTCAAGACTTAGCTACAGAGGAGATAACTGAGCACATTCCTTGTGGACCAACCAACAAGTAAGTATATGCATCCATGGATTGGGTGGACATGTATATGACAGATATGGACACACTCTGAGATATAGGTTTAGTTGAAATCAATAGAGTGTTGGATATAGTAGCACAGACAAGATATTGAATGGTATAGGAGGACACAATGGTAGGAAACATTATACGGGTATACACTGACACACAATGGTGTACAATGGAGTTTTATATCATTTCCTCCAGGGAGACCTCTTGAAAAAGACCTTGATCATGCCATTGAGTTTGGCTTACCCATGATCAATGAAGGGATGTGTGAGCTTCAGAGAGTAGTATATCCCTTGATAATCGATCTATATCTGGGATATCATCAAATGAGGGACAGGGAGCAGGATACTCACAGGTCTACTTCCTGACTTCATTATGAGTTCTTAGTCATTCCCTTGGGGTTGACTAACACACTAGTCACTTTCCAGTATTGCAGGCAGTGGAAAAGGAATCTATTGATGTTATTTGATGCCCTCATGGTATATAGAAGCATAGGCGAGGATCATTGGAACTAGTTGGATGAGACAGGGGGCATTGTGGCCATGACAAAGGTCTTTCATTTGGACCATGTGATCAATGTGCAGAGTGCAGAGGAGGAGATCCAGTCTCTGTTGGATTGGTTCATAAACATTTCAGAAAGCATTGGGAGTGGTGGAATTCTAATTTGGTGGTGGGATCCTAACATTTATCAGAGTGATAAAGTGCTTCAGATGATGAGGATGATCGATAGGGTCATGTCAGTGATTGGTTTGCATTATTGTGGGGATGTTGTAAGAGGAGTTGCTGAGATTTGTTCTATATGGTGAGGTATAGTTTCCCTCACGATACCCAAGATTGAGTCTATTTGTGGGTTGGAATACTTTGACTTCATTGAGATTCCTTGGAAAGACATGATCCATGATAGTGAGTTCAGTCCTTTCATGGATTTCATCTTGTGGGTCCAAGAGAGGAGAGTGTAGATTGAGCATGGTGATTAGATGGTTACGATCATAGGGGTACAACATCAACATGATGGTTCCTTGCCAAGATTATCTTGGGACCTTGGATTACAGTATTTGAAAACTCGAAAACTGATACAGATGAGATGGACAATCTTTCCTTTTCGGATTTTAATCCTAGGGTGCATAGGGTTGGTTTCTTGGAGGAGTGGTATTCTAAGGAATCGACCAAGTTTCTAGAACTTAGGATTTCTTGTCTTACCAGGGGAAGTTATGCGGGTTCTTGTGATAACACCTTCTACATTAACGCCATGGGTTGATCAAAATCTAGACAATGGGTCAAAATTTAGCCCAAAAATAAAAGTGTTTAGAATCACCTCAAAACAAACATGAGCGTAGGCCTCGTCATCACGAACCCAATGCACTTCAAACAAGGTCAAACAAACATCGAATGAGTGAGATATCACATTCTGTTCTATTTGCCAAACAAGCAAAAAAAATGTTGACCGTACAGTCTTTACATGCTGACGTGGCAGGGTATGACTCACACGTGGCAGGTGACGTGGCATGATGTTTAGTTAGCATATGACATGTCAAGAGTTGATTTGGAAGACGCATGGATGAATGGAGGTGAGACATGTGGCATTTTTTTGTGCAATGGTATGGTGCCACATGGCCTAGGTGTGGGCTACCATGTGGCACCTTATTGTTTTGGTGTTTAAAAATTTTATGGAGTCCGTAGGATTAGAACCCCAGACCTCCACACCTATGGAATTCCTTGGCAATGTGTGGGATACCACTAGCCCACACGGTGGTACTTGTTATATAACCGTTTAAATTTAAATTTAAGTTGGTTTATGTTGCATTTTGGGCGTGGTTCGGGCTGGGGCTTAGCCCCAACCCCCTATTTCTTTATGTGCGCCCATGTGACCACTCCAAAAATTTGCACGGGATTTTAAACCACAAATGGTCATCCCAACCCATGCACCCACCACATGTCACAACCACAACGAATCATGCAACGTAGTCCTTTTTATGCGCAGGACGTGGCCACATGGCCCCCATGCACCCAACACCTTCGAGATTCAGGGGCTTAGTTTGCTAACGGTGAAAAAAATTGGCACGTTTTACGGGAATGCACGTGTGTGTTGGGTTTAGGCATGAGAAACGCCCACGAGCCAAGTTACACACACAGGAGTGGGATTTGGCGAACCAGAGACAATAAGCTTGAAGGAGGAAAATGGGAGGAGGCCTAACTTCTTCATTTTTTGGCCAAATGAGGTGTCGAAAAAGCCCAACTAGGGGTTTTTTGATGTTTTGAATCCATTGGCATAGTTTTCAAAGGCATTTGGAGACTTCTATTGTAGTTTTTTCTACTTTGAAGTTTCAGGGAGCTCTAGGGAGTTTAGGGCCACCATTGATGGAGGTCATGTTCAGATGAGTCCAAGTCTATTTTCTATGACTGAATAGTCATTTTTGACTAATTGTTATGCTCTGAACACATTGGGACAGGTTTCATAGGCATTTGAGGAATTTTACAGGTGTTTTTTCCACAAGGAAGCTCAGGGAAGCTCAAGGCCACATGTAGAAGAGGTCATGCCCAGATTAGCCATGGTCCATTTTAAGAGTTCTATTAGTCATTTTTGGGGTTTTTATGTATTCTGAACCTAATGGTACAGTCAATAAATCCATTGGAGTTGAGCTGCAACTTGTAAAATAATCTTTGACAAACTAATCCTAGAGAGCCTAGTCCATTGATGGAGGCTCAAGGAGATGTAGCCCAGTTGGGGGAGAACTCCTTTATCATCTTGTTTCTATTGTGAATGTTTGTTGGTTATTACTTGCTGTAACTTATATTTGCTGCTGTATTTATTTAAAAAACATATTTAACCTTTTAAAAACCTCACACATAAACACCTAAAAGATGCATAAACTTGACACATAATTTCTCTTGCACAACTAAGACATTGAGCAAGGTCCTGAAGTTTATTTTAATGGAGTAGAGGGTGTTTGCATAGCAAAACAAGTCAGCCCCCTATTTTCAGATCAGTTGGTATCAGAGCATAGTTTTTCTCATGTGATTGCCATTGATAGCTAGAGATTTAGTTGTTGGTAGTATTGTGCAAGTTTTGTGTTGAAGTTTGATATCTTGCAAAGATAGAGGAAGCTTCAAACAATGAAAGTTCTCATACATCTTCATTAGCCAAGTTATTCGACAAAGATACATTGAAGGCATTTTCAACCATGAGAGATATGGTGCAAGAGATGTGGGAAGATAGAAAGGAGAGCATTGTCCTTCAAGAGAAGTTGATGGCCATGAAGGAGGAGAAGCACCAACTTCTTGAAAAGTTGCATGAGATGGAGACTCAACTCCATGAGGCAAAGGAAACCCTTACCAAGTACATGCATGAACATGAGGTGTGTAATGTTGGCTTTTCTTCAAATTCCTCTCAAGATGAATGCTTTGGTGTTTTTGAAAATCACACTAGAGCAATAGGGTCCAAGTTATTGTTAAAAATGGGTTATGAAGGTAGAGGGTTAGAAACGCATGCATGAGGCATTATTGAGCCTATTATTGTTGAGGAGAGGCCCAAGTATAGGGGTCTTGGATATGAACAGAAAGATGGAGCATATTCCAAAGTTGAGGAGACAAGGGAAACAATTCGAAGAACAACTTTTGTTGCAAGTTCAAACCCTCAAGCATGCAAAGTGTGTGTTCAAGATGAATGCAAATGTATGAAACAAGAGAGTTGTGAAAGCCATGAGGACAAGAACATATTTGTTGGTCTTCAAAAGAGAGCTAGTAACACTTCAAAGTCACCTCCTCGAGAAGGCTATAAAGTTGAATGTTCAAGAACTTTTGTTGCAAGTTCAATTCCTCAAGCATGCAAAGTGTGTGTTCAAGATGAATGCAAATGTATGAAACAAGAGAGTTGTGACAACCATGAGGATAAGAGCAATGTTGTTGGTCTTCAAAGGAGAGCTGGTAACTCTTTAAATTCACCTCCTTAAGAAGGCGATAAAGGTGAATTTTCAAGGTATATTTATGCCTATAATTCAGTTGCTTTTGATTATGTTAAGCATGGTAAATTTTCATGTAAAAATGGAAGAAAAAGTCCTTGTACATATTGTGGTTTAGATAACCATCATGTTTCAAGATGTTGGAAAAGATTGACCACATTCAGGAAACTTTCCAAGCAAAGGCAACTTGAAAAGAAGATGCAAAAGATTTGCACTCATTGCTAAAAGAGGGGTCATCTCATTGACCAATGTTGGACATTGCATCCAACCACTCATCCACAGCACATGAAGCAGATGGATAAAGAGACTGGAAAGAATGGAAGAGGAGATTCCATCATTGATGTGAGTCAAGATGATTCACAAGAAGAGGATTTTCAGTAGAAAAAGTCACTATTGAATTGGCTTGGTAAGAAATGGATAGATTTCTTGAACAAGGTTTGAATTTCTTTGTTTGTAGATGCATATTTCAGCCTTATGTATGCATTTTTGTTGAAAGCATGACAAGTTGCATCAGTTTATCATAACTTGTATGATGCAAGTTTGCATGTGAATGAATTCTTTTGAAGGCATTCTTGTTGTTGCACAACTTCGCCAAGAGGATGTAAAAGATGGGTATGATACACACTTGTTGTAGCCATTTATATTTTCATTTTCAGCTCTTATGTACCCACATGTTTTTGGGTTTATGTACTTATGTTTGTACTTGAAGGAGAGTTGAAGAGCTATGCACATGCATGTGATTTTGTATGTGTAAACAATGAACTTTGTGATAGTTCATTATGAGTGACTCATGNGCACATGCATGTGATTTTGTATGTGTAAACAATGAACTTTGTGATAGTTCATTATGAGTGACTCATGATTGTAGCATGTTTGTGTATCATGAATGTTGAATTTTGGAATGTCCATATGTTTCAAATGAGTCTCGACTTGTGTCGATGTTGTCTTGACAACTATGTTGTGTTGATCATATTTTTCGACTTATGTTTAGTCGATGGCATTGTTGGCTTGTAAGTCGATATTGAGTACACCAAGATGCAGGAAAACGCCATGTACTTTGATGAGGTACAAGATGAGACCATTTGCTTGAAGAGAAAAAAGACTTTGTTGGCATCATTTTTCAGCCTTGTATAAAATTTGTTTTCAAGATTGATGGTTTTCGTGGTTTGTGACAAGATGTCGCAGGAAAGTTTTTTGTAGCCATTGTAGAGAGGATTGTGTTAACTCCAAGGGGGAATTGATTCTTAGTGGGAAAGATATCAGTATTCCAAGCAGAAAGAGAACAGTGGGTTAGCAACAGCCAGAGAACAGTGGTTGAGGGACATAGCTAGTTGCAGTGCAAGCCATGTCAAGGTACCCAGGTGATTGCCAAAAAGAATTTTCAAGTAGAATCAGTTGATAGAACTTGGAAGTAGAAGAGTATTGAAGCTCAAGAAGATAATCATCAGTTTTTGTCGGTCCAAAATCCTTTCAGTGGGAAGGTGTGATCAGAATCTGGACCAGGGGTCAAAATTTAGCCCAAAAATCAAAGTGTTCGGAATCGTCTCAAAATGAACAAGAGCATAGACCTCATCGTCACGAACCCAAATCACTTTGAACGGGGTCAAACAGACATTAGATGAGTGAGATATCACATTCTATTCAATGTTTCAAACATGCAAAAGAAATGTTGACTATACAGTCCGTACATGCTGACATGGAAGGGTATGACTCAAATGTGGAAGGTGACATGGCATGATGTTGAGTTGGAAGATGATGTGTCAAGAGTTGATTTGGCAGACACGTGGATGAATGGAGGTGAGACACGTGGCATTTTTTTGTCCAATGGTATGGTGCCATGTGGCCAAGGTGTGGGCTGCCACATGGCACCTTATTGTTTTGGTGTTTAAAACTTTTATGGAGTCCATGGGATTCGAACCCCAGACCTCCAAACCTATGGAATGCTTTGGAAATGTGTGGGCTACCACTAGCCCACATGGTGGTACTTGTTATACAACAATTTAAATTTAAATTTAAGTTGGTTTATGTTGCATTTTGGGTGCGGTTCGGGTTGGGGCTTAGCCCCAGCCCCCGGTTTCTTTATGTGTGCCCATGTGACCACTCCAGGAATTCGAGCAGAATTTTAAACCACAAATGGTCCCCCCAACCCACGTGTCTGTCGCATGTCACAACCACAACGAATCATGCAACGTAGACCTTTTTATGCGTGGGACGTGGCCACATGGCCCCCATGCGCCCAACACCTCTGAGATTCAGGGGCTTAGTTCATTAACAATACGAAAATTTGGTGTGTTTTATAGGCATGCACACGTGTGATAGGTTTAGGCATGGCAAACACTTAGAAGCCAGGTTACACACACAAGAGTGCGATTTGGCGAACTAGAGACAACAAGCTTGAAGGAGGAAAATGGTAGGAGGCCTAACTTTTTTGGCCAAATGAGGTGCCAAAAAATCCCAGCTAGGGGTTTTTGGATGTTATGAATCCATTGGCATAGTTTTCAAAGGAATTTGGAGACTTCTATTATAGTTTTTTATACTTTGAAGTTTCAGGGAGCTCTAGGGAGCTTAGGGCCACCATTGATGGAGGTCATGCTCAGATGAGTCCAAGTCTATTTTCTATGACTGAATGGTCATTTTTGACTAATTGTTATGCTCTGAACACATTGGGACAGTTTTCAGAGGCATTTGAGGACTTTTATAGGTTTTTTTGACACAAGGAATCTCAGGGAAGCTCAAGGCCACATGTAGAAGGGGTCATGCCCGAATGAGCCATGGTTTGTTTTCAGAGTTCTAAACCCAATGGTATAGTCAGCAAATCCATTGGAGTTGAGCAACATATTGTAAAAGAATCTTTGAAAAACTAATCCCAGAGAGCCTAGTCCATTGATGGAGGCTCAAGGAGATGTAGCCCAGTTAAGGGTGAACTCCTTTATCATCTTGTTTCTGTTGTGAGTGTTTGCTAGTTATTACTTGCTGCAACTTATATTTTCTATTGTATTTATTTAAACAACATATTTAACCTTTTAAAAACCTCACACATAAACACCTAAAAGATGCATAAACTTGACACATAATTTCTCGTGCACAACTAAGAGATTGAGCAAGGTCCTGAAGTTTATTTTAATGGAGTAGAGGGTGCTTGCATAGCAAAACAAGTTAGCCCCCTATTTTCAGATCATGGGTAGAGGGTGCTTCACATCTTATAGGCTATTTTGGGACCCTGGTGGCTTTACCACATATAAGTAGATCCAAGAGAGGTTCACATGGAGGGACTTTGTGGGCATTGTGTTGGGACATATGGGGAAGTGTACGACTTGTTAGCAGAGTAGGTCAGGGCACACTCATCCAGAAGGGTTGATGCAGTATTTTCCCATTTCATGAACAAGGTGGGAGGGCATTTTTTTATATTTCATCACCGATTTACTGAGGGTACCGAGTGAGATTGTATGTGTGTCGGGATTGACCAGTTATCAGAATTCATGCACTTCCTGATGATTTCTTTGGATTATGGGGAAGCATGGTTGAAAGAGATATCTCTTGGGGAGATGTTTAAAGTTCATGAGCATCCCAAATTCATTTTTATAGATCGAGAAAATATGTTTCTTAGAACATGTTGGAAGGAGATGTTGATATTTGTAGGAACAAGTTTGACTTGTAGTACTAGTTTCTACCCTCAGACGGATGTTCAGGAAGAACCAATGGGTTGAGAGGTATCTACATGACTATGTGAGGTCATGGATAGAGTGGTTACATTTAGGTGAGAATTGTTGTGACACCACTCATGATAGTTTTCAGACCACCCAGATTCAACAGAGGATGAATGCAGACATGCACAGGGTGGAGCACAACTTTGAGATTGGGGACATGGTTTTCTTGAGGGTGCAACCACATTGACCATTTCCATTGAGGAGAGGTGGCGTTGAAAGGATGAGGTTGTGCCCTTGTGGTCGCTACAAGGTGATTGGGAGATTTGGAGAGGTAGATTATGAGTTGGAGTTTCCAGAGTGTAGCTAGATTCATAGTATTCTCTATGTATCATGCCTCAAGAAGGCGTTTGGGCCACTATTTTTCACTTCCATGGAGTTGCTGTCACTAGATGAGAGGGAACGGATGATACTGACTCCCGAGGAGGTTTTGGATGTCTAGGAGAGGATATTGAGGAGTAGAGTGATCATGGAGTATCATATCAGATGGAGATATGAACTGGTAGGGGATGCCATGTGGGAGAGTGAGAAAATTTTGTAGCATCTTAGTTTGCGGTTGCTTGAGGGAAGTCAATATCAGGAAGGGAAGACTGTGATGTCCCTTTCCAAGTAATCACTCTAGGTGGATGATGTAGTTTCCTTACATAGTCCTGTAGGCTATAAACAACAAATAAAAGGGGGTCAAGGTGGTTATTTGATGTCACTTAGGCCTAAAATGTTATATTTCTAAAGTGATGTTAGGAAAAAGGGTTATAAAGTGACATTGTGACTAATAGTCAATTAAACATTAGAAAGTTCACTTTAATATGTTAAGTTAAAAGGGTCACAAAAAGGTAAAAGGGTCAAGGAAGGGTGAATGAAGAGTTAAAAGAGGAGGAGGGTGCACCCCTTGGCCACTATACATTGTTATTTTCTAAAACAAATTTGAGGATTTCTTGTGGCTTTTATCTCTTGGGGAAAAAAACCCTAGAAATAAATATTGGTTTCGGTGGTGAGACCATCCACCCTAGTTGGTCGAGGAGAGAATATCACTCAGATTGTTTCATTGTGACATAGTTTTGTTATTTTGGTGGTTGAGTTTTTCTCATTATGGCAGAGTTTCTCATTGTGGCGACTGAGTTTTCTTGTATGACGTCGAATGCTCTTAGGGAAGCCAAGTTATCTATGGTTAGGTTGTGATATTCCTGGGGCAACCATCTTTCATATTGTAGAGATCAAGTTTGTGGAGAAGGGTCAATTTCTTGGCCATTAGGGATCGAGTTTGCTGAAGGGATTGAGATATCTCCTTGCTGGGAAGAGTTCCTTGTTGTTTTGAGTTGATTTTCAAGTGTTGTGTTGAGATAATTATTGTTGTTTGAGTCCCACTGTTACTGGGATCGTTTTAACCTTTTTTTGGGCCATGTTTGGCAGTTGGGTGGACCGTTTATATTGAATGGAGGTCGTGGGCCTGTAGTGGCCTCTCTTTTTTGTTGGTAGATTGGAAGGGGGTCGATTTATTTCTTGATAGAAATCTACACCAATATTATCTCTATATGATTGTCGTATTTTTCTCTACCCACAAGAAACCCATTTCAATAATGAAAAAGTCAGAGTTTGGCTTCATTTACTTGTTGTTATAGTTTTATGTTAGTGACAAATGTACCACTGATGCCACATAATTCTAATGCAATAGTTTTTTGGCCTATATCTTGTGTATTTTTTTATGCACATGGTCATGTGATATTAAGAAGAAACATGAATATAATGGAAATTACAAACAAAACAATAGAATGTATATAATAACACACCAAAATGATACCTTTATTGAAATGAGAGAAATGCTCACTTGCCTCTTTGACGGGGAAACCTCCAACAAAGAAATGCTCTATTACATTAATTCGAAAGATAAAGCTTTCTCATGCCTCCTACTCTTATTTATACTAATTATGTCTTTTAAAGAACATTTTGGATCAAGTTCTTTCTAGAAGCGAAAGCTTTTATTAGGTCTTCTTACAATGACTTGTTCATATTTATTAAATATTCCTTATTAACTAATGTCATCTTTTATTACATGGACAATGTATTATTCTATCTATATGAGGGGTTAGGGAGGTTAGGACGCTAACATGCCCTCCCCTTTAAAAATAGCCTTGTCCTCAAGGGATTAAGATGAGGAAATGTTTGCAGAATATTAGCTGGCTCCCAGGTGGCATCTTGTGGTGGATTATCCTTCCATTGAACTAACACTTCATGGATGGTGCATTGACGAAGAAAATGCTCTTGCTGGTCCAATACAGATTGTGGCTGCAACCAAATGGATCCTTCTTCATCCAACTCTGGTAGTTTGGTATGAACACGAGACTTGGTTCCAATCACTTTCTTTAGGAAGGAAACATGAAAAAAAAGATGTAGCTTGGATTTGATGGGAAAATATAACAGATAGGCCACTGGTCCCACACATTTGAGAATGGTATAAGGACCATAAAATTTGGGGGCAAGTTTTTGACATTGTTGATATTTGAGTGAAGTAATCTTGTATGGTTGTATATGGATAAACACTTGGTCCCCTTCCGCAAATTGGCATTTAGAATGACCCTGATATGATTATTGCTTCATGTAGTTCTTATCCATGACCAAATTGTCTTTGAGAGTATAGAGAAGGGTCATGCGGGTTGTAAGGTTGCGGTCAACCTTCTGAACCTTGGAGACACCTGGCATGTATGGGATAATTGATGGTGGATTTTGTCCATATAATAATTCAAAGGGAGTTATGCGAGTGGTCGTATGTTAAGAGGTGTTGCACCACCATTCAACTAAGGGTAACCATTGAAACAATTGATTTTGTTGGTCGGATTCAAAACACCTCAAATATGTTTCTAGAAAAATTTTGACCACTTCTGTTTGACCATCCATCTAGGGATGATAGGCTGTACTAAGCTGCAATTGGGTTCCCTGGAGCCTGAATAATGCTTTCCATAAATTGCTAATAAAAGTTGGATCATGGTCATAAATAATAGAATGGGGAATTCCATGGAGTTTGAAGATATTATCCATAAAACATTGAGCCATTGTAGATGTTGTGAATGGGTGTTGAAGAACACATAAATGAGAATATTTGGAGAGAATCCACTACCACCATGATGAATGACTTATTTCTTGATTTGGGTATATCCACAATGAAATCCAAGGAAATATATGTCTAAATAGTAGGTTGAATCAGAAGCAGTTGGAGGGTGCCAAGAGTTTTGACAGTCTTTCCCTTATTGCATTGACATATATCACATTCTTACATAAAGGTGTGGATGTATTGTTTCATACCTTCCTAGAAGAAAGATTATTTGACCCATTCATAAGTTTTGTTAAAACCCAAATTCCATGTAGTAGGAGAAGCATGAAACTCAAAGAGCACATTAGATTTAAGGGCTGACTGTTTTCTTAAATATAAGCGACCTTTATAACGAAACTCTTCATTGTGCCAAGAGTACCCTGGAGTAGCTTGACGATCCTATTGTATTTTTTGGATGAGGCTGGAGATTTTGCGATCATGTAACCATTCCTATAAAACAACCTGAAGCCAGTCGAAAAAAATGAATGAGAGGGAGAAGAGGGACCCTTCTTCTTCATATTTCCTAGAAAGAGCATCTGCCACCACATTTTCTTTACCCTTTTTTTAAATGATCTCATAATCATATCCAAACAACTTGGTCACCCATTTTTTTTTTCTCAGGGGATGAAATGAATTTTTACAGGAAGTACTTGAGGCTTTGATGGTTCATTTTAATTTGGAAGCATTGTCCCAATAGATAAGGGCACCATAGATCCACTGCATGAAAAATAACCATCATTTATCTTTCATAGATCGATTGGCCCAAATGTCTCTCTAACAACTGTTTACTAGTGAAATCCAAAGGACATCCATCTTGCATGAGGACTGCCCTAATTCCTCTCTCTGATGCATCACATTATAGAACAAAAGTCTTGGTGAAATTAGGTAGGTCCAGTACAGGAGTAGTGCACATAGCTTCGTTCAAGGCTTGGAAGGATTGGTCAATTGCTGGAGTCCAATTGAAGGAATTATTTTTAAGGAGAGTTGTTAGGGGTATGCAATTTTTCCACAATTTTGAACAAACTTGTGATAATAGCCCATTAAACCTAGGTAACCACACAAACTTTTAAGATTTTTAGGGTGAGGCAAATTCTGCATAGCTTCAATTTTCTTAGGATCCACTCTTACACCATCCTTTCCAACAATATGACCCAGGTACTTGTTGGGTATGTGTTATATTCTTTGCATGAGTAGTAGTGTCTGAGCGCCTGCGCCAGGCGCGTAGGGGGGCGGAGCCCCCCGCGCGGGGGTTCAAGGGCAGCGCCCCCGAAATTTTTTTTTTGGGCCGACATATTTTCGCCGGTTTCGGGCCGACATATTATCGCCGGGCCG
>SNQJ01S0034240.1:110513-129703 GCA_010110895.2 Picea sitchensis | reverse complement strand
GTGTTATATTCTTTGCACGAGTAGTAGTGTTTGAGCGCTTGCGCTGGGCATGTAGGGGGGTAAGAGGGGGGGTGCAGGGGTAAGAGGGGCAGCGCCCCCGAATTTTTTTTTTTGGGCCGACATATTTTCGCCGGTTTCGGGCCGACATATTTCCGGGACAACATATTTCCGGGACCACATGATATTAGGTGGTTTTTGGCACATGGTTTTTTCCGATGGTTTTCTATTTTCGGTTAAGGAATTAGGGTTTTGGACTAATCCAGGTCATTGGGTTAGGGTTTTGGATGCCGCTGGCTCCTATATGTATATTGTATTGTAAATAGTGTAAAGGAATGTATCAATACAATATATGTTGGTTTTCCCGGTTTGGGTTTCCAGGTGAAAAATCTCTGTGTAATGTTTGTATTTGCCATTGTATCTTTTCTGTTCTTTTCTGAATATCTGTTTGCAGTAGATATTGTACAAGGTTAGAATTTACAGTACTCAACTTCAGATATGGTAAAAGCACATTTAGACTATTTGAGGAAAAGTTTGTTCTTGTAGAGGAGATGGAGGACTTGATCTAAATGCGTGAGATGGGTTGGAAACATTTTACTATAGATGAGAATATTATCAAATAAAAATAACACAAAGTGACGGAGAAAAGGATGAAAGACATGATTCATGAAACTTTGTAAAGTGTTGGGGGAATTACAGAGACTAAAGGGAATGACCAAGAACTCATAGTGTCCCTCATGAGTGTGAAATGCCATCTTTGGGATGCCTTCCTCTTTCATACGTATATGATGGTATCCTGAACGAAGGTCGAGTTTGGTAAAGTATTGAGCCCCACTGAGTTCATCCAAAAGGTCGTCAATGATAGGAATGGGGAATTTGTCCTTGATGGTAAGTTTGTTGAGGGCATGAAAAATTAGGAAACATGCACCAGTTTTCTTGCTTCTTAAGGACCATGACAATAGGGAAAGAATAGGGATTGGTACTAGGATGGATAACACCCGCTTCTAACAATTCATGGACAATTTTCTCAATTTTATTTTTTCTAGCAAAAGGATGATGATAAGGGAAAACATTGGGAGGAAGATTGCCCGCTATTAAAGGAATGGAATGATCATGGTCGTTGCAAGAGGGGGGAAGGCCCTGGGGGGTTTGGATTTTAATGTGATGGCATGAAATGATAGCTTGAAGGTAGGGGTGTACCTGAGGTGTCTCAAATTATTGAATGGAATGAAGTTGGGAGATGATTCCATAATGACCCTTTTTGAGTAACTTTTCCATGTGGTGGGAGTTGATGATCTCCAGAGATCTCACGGTAATGCCTTGGAATTTATACTGTTGAATTTCCTGTTGGAATTGCATGGTTAACTCCTTAAAATCCATGAGTATGGGTCCTAGGTTGTGTAACCATTCTTCTCCAAGCACAATGTCACAACCACCCATGTCAATAGAAAACATGTGAGATTTCAGGTTATATTGACCAATTTGTAAGTGCACATTTTCACAACGCTCTTCATATTTCATGGAACCACCAATGGCAATCATGATTTGAATTTTTTTGACAATGTAGTTATAGAAATTGAATTCTTGGGAAAGGTAGTGATGAATGAAATTATGAGTGTTTCCATTGTCAACTAGGATGATGAATTTCTTGTGCTTAATGTAACCACTCAATTTGAGAGTTTGAGGAGTAGAAAAACCAGTGAGAGCATGTAGATAAATCATTGGTTCAACTTTAGGAGGATTAGGGGGTATCTTAATATCATCAGTTGGGGGTAGCGTTGCTTCAGGTGAAACAAAAACATATTCATCAAAAACATCCTTGGAAAAGACCACAAAAAGTTTTTGATCTTTACACTTGTGCCTTGAAAAGTGTTTACCATCGCAATTATAACAAATACCCTTGAGTTGGAATTCAGTCATTTCTACCCATGTTAACTTGTGGACCTTGAGAGGAGTGGCTTGAGGGGCAGGTGCATTGGGTTTAGGGTGGGGAGCAAAAGTGGGTTTTTTGCTATGGGCCAAGATGACCTATTGTGCCTCCTTGACACACTTAGTGGATTCCAACCAAGTTTGAGGGAAATCCATGATGACCTGGGCACAGATTTCATCCTTGAGGCCATTGATAAAGAATTCTAAAAATAAATCATATGTTATTCCTTCCATTTGGAAATCCAAGTGCTCAAAGGAATCAATAAAATCTTCCACTATTCTAGACTGTTTCAACTTGGTTAGACGTCCTGAATGGTGGGTTCCCATGTCAAAAAGTTCATACAACTCTATAACAAGTTGTGACCAAGCACCATACCCTTGGCGTGCATTGCGATGCCATTTCCACCATTTCTATATTTCTATATCCAAATAGAGAATTCCATAATGAAGCTTGGTTAAGTCATAAGTGATACCATGCAAGGAGAAATAATGTTCCATCTAAGTAACCCATGCTTGTGGATTTGATCCATCAAATTTGTTGACCTTGACTCTAGGGGATGGGGGTCATGAGGTAGGGAGTTGGAATGAGAGCGTAGAGGCCAGTTGGAGTCAACACCTTCAATATAGAGAGGTGGGTCAAAGGAGGAAGGACCCTGGAATTTGTTCATGAATTCATTGAGAGTGGAATGGACTTCAACAATTTGGATACCAAATTGGGATTGGATGTGATCAATTTTTGCATGAATGGTCGAAATTTCCCTATTTACTTGGGCATGAAGGTCGGTAAGGTTAGTATTCAATTTTGGATTGGTTTGTTCTTAGCGGGTGGGAGCCATGAGGGGATGAGGGGTGGGTCCACAGAACAAAAAGAAGAGAAATAATATATACCAAGATGATCATGGCAATGAGACGAGACCAATGGGATAAGCATGAAATAAGGGTGTCAGGAATGGTATAATTCCACGGGGTAATTTTTTGTTTTTTAAATGAGAGGTATCAAAACAACTAGGGAGAAAATGGGAATCCAATGTGATAGGTCTCAAATAATGGTGTAGGTAGGTAAAAAAAGGTTAAAAATGATAAGTATCACAACCATCAATGATAAAAGGGGAATCCAATGAGATAGGTCTCAAATAAGGGTGTGGGAAGGTAAAAAAAAGGTTAAAAATGATATGTATCAAAATGATTAGGGAGAAAAGGGGAATCCAATGAGAAACGTCTCAAATGAGAGTGTTGGAAGGCTCCATACTTGTTTATTTTTTCCTTGAAAACCTCTCTCTCCCTCTCATGTGGAGTTATACTCTGATTTGAATAATACTGCAGTGTTGAAATGCCCAAATTCTTAATAGGAAAAAATGTGTAGTAATTTCACAACCCTAATGCAGGAGGCAAGGTTGCACTTCCAATAGATCTTGTATGTTCTTTTTCTATTATGTTTCCCTCCCAAGGGTTATGGTTTTCATGGTGCCTACAGACAAGGGTTTGCAATGTGCTATATCTCTCTGATATACGTGTGGGGTCAAACAATAATACTCGACCCAATATCTCAAGGCATGAACTAAGGAGGATATACCATACCCTTAGTCGTACTAAACGGTTACCCAGGTACTACAGAGTTTCTTCCTGAGAGTTGTTCTTGGTGGCACTATAGAAATCTAGTGGTCGATCGATTGATCTATGGCTAGTTTCAGGATACCTAGGGGGGATCCCGATATACTAAAGGTACTTGGAAGAGCAAGTCCGTATGCAGGTGTTTTCTGATGCGCTACCACTCAAAGTGGTACCAAAAGGGGTTACAAGGGTGTCCAACAATGTGAGATTAAAATTCTCTTGTATTTCTTAAGTGTATGCTTCCCCAACCACGAATTTATGTGTTGAATGACAAATCAATGTAGTTTAAAGATGTCAGAACATGTCTCTACCTTGGAAAAAATTTAACCCACAATTCCTACCACTTATTATGCACCTAGTTATGTAATATTAAGAAAAAAAATTAATGTAACATAAATTACCAACAGAATAATAGATGTAGAGAATAACACACCAAAATGATACCTTTATTGAAATTAGAGCAATGTTCACTTGCCTCTTCGAGGGGGAAACCTCCAACAGAGAAATTCTCTATTACATTAATTCGCAAGACAAAGTTTTCTCATGGATCCTACTTTTATTTATACTAAGTCTATCTTCTAAAGAACATTTCAGATGAAGATCTTTCTAGAAGTGGAAGCTTCTATTAGGTCTTCTTACATTAACTTGTTCATATTTATTAAATAGGCCTTATTAACTAATATCGTCCTTTACTACATGGATACTATATTATTCTATATATGTGATGAGTTAGGGAGGTTAGGTCCCTAACATATTTAATTTAGACTATTATCAAACAAAAATCAAAATTACCAAACTGTTGACTTAATTGCTTGTACGCAAATTGTTTGAAAAAATGTCCAAACCAACACACTAAGATTAAATCAAAGAAGATTTTGTAAGGGGAATTACATGTAATTTGGTAGTAAATGCAATTGAATATACTCATGATTTCCTCCTAATATGATCAGACTTCCAAATTATGGCAACTAGAGTTTTGATATTTAATGCAAAGGTTTATATAAACTAACTTTGCCAGCTTGTTAAACCATTGTGCAGATTGAAGTGTTGAAGAAAAGACACGTGCTTGATATTAATTAGTGAAGAACAAGTTGTTTCCTATGTGCCAGAGTAGTTACTAGAGAGCTATAATCTAACATATAATCCAATGAATACCAGTTTTCTACATAAGAATGGAGCGAAGAATAGAGAATATGGGAAAATGTGATATTCAAATGAAATTAAAGAGAAGGGAAGCGGTTCCTAATGACCCCATCGACCCTTAGGTCCTTTAGAGGAATATTTCAAGAGGAAGATAGAACACACCTCCATCATGGAGCATGACTTCAATGGCACCAAGAAATTCTTAAGCCTATTGCTCACATACTACATGCATGAGGTGCAATTGAGCAATGGATGAAGAAGGATGGAGGCTATAGATGAAGTGCAACCACTTCAAGTCTCATCCCTACTCAAATTATTTTGAATACCAACATTTGGGTCATTAACACTGGTGAAACGATGCATTAAGTTGCTACTAAGAAAAGTGCACAAGGGTAATATCTAGTTAGAAAGTATTTACCCTTTCACATTGGAACACATTCCTCATGGGTCTTTCCATGGATGGGATAAAAGTTATCAAAACCTTCAAGCTACATGAAAGTGCCAAGAAAGATGGATAAGAAGATCTATAGATACACCACATAACCCACTGAGAACAAAAAGGTTGATATTTCCTCCATAAAATCAATTTCTACTACAACAAAATAGGTCATTAGCATTGAATTCTAGTGCATTTTTTTCAAGTTAGAGAATTTCCCCAGTTCTAAATTTGTCGTCAAACAATTTTTAATTTTAAAGTTGAATTTATGATTGTATTTAGAACTATAAATAGAACAGTTTTGGTGCCTAAAATAGCACAAAGTTTAGCATCAAGAATAGTACCACTTTTAGCATTGACTATCTGTAAATTAAAATTTACAAAAATAAAAATGGAAAATAGTAAAAAATGAAAAAAAAAATGAAAACATGGTAAGGGAATGCTGGGATTTGAACTCGGATCACCTTCCAAAAATCATGATCTCTACTTGAGATACATTCCCACCAAAATCTACCATTACAAGTGCAGATCTGAACTAAAACTAGACTAATCTAATGCAAATTAGAATTTACAGAAATAGAAATGGAAAAAGGGTAAAAAATGAAAACATAAATGGAAAACAGTAAGGGAATGCCAATATTTGAACCCATATCTCTTTATAAATTTGAGAACTCTACTTGAGCTACATTTCCACATAAATATGTCATTAAACATGTAGATTTGAATTGAAACTAACCTAACCTATGTATGCAAACACGTGAATAATACAGATCTTATATAGATATCAATATTTAATACAAAGTGAAAAGTAAGTAATAAGAGATAGATGGGTGCCTCTATTTGAAAATGGATCTCCTTACAAGAATGGAAGGGTCTTCCTTAAGCCATTCCCTTGACCTAGATCTATGCATTTAACATAACCCCTAAAATGCTATTTTTCTTTTTTCTTCATTAAATTTGCAACAAGAAAACAATAATAAATGTTACTAAATCAATAAATAAACAACAAATTAAAAGAGGAATGAGGATAAGGGAAGAAGTCATTACCTTAGTCATGGAGGTTCTACTATAAAACCTTAGCCTCCATGCATGAAACCCTAAACAACAAAACAACAACAAACAATAGCCAATCAATAAATAAAAATAAAATTAAAAGATGAATGAAGGAGGACAAGGGAAGTGAGAATCCATTACCTTCCTCATGGAGTTTCCTCCATGAAACTAAAACTTGATCCTCCATGAAGATGAAATAATGAAACAATAGGTTTTTAGGGGTTTTTATGAGGGAAAATAAGATATTTTAATTAAAATGAGAGACATACCCTTATGCTCATGAGGATTGAGACAAATGTATTATTTTTAGCCATTGATATTTTTTTTATTTTGTTTTGAAAAGTTCCACTCACTTTTATTTAGTTACTCGAGAAAGTTGGTGCTAAAACTAACATTATTCCTATCATTATCCATGGAACTAAACTTGATGTTATTCTTGGTGCTAAACTCGACACATTTTTAGGTGCTAAACACCACACTATTCTCAATGCTAATATCATTAGGTTTAGTTCCCACTCATGAACAACAATGACTTTAGTGTTGTCCCATGAAATAACATTGTTTTTTCATAAAAAAGTACAAACAAATCACTAAAAGGGTAAATGGAAGATAAAAATGATGCTAATGACATAGTGTTACTGTAGTTTCCAATGAGGGTGGTGGCCAAAATTATAGCCTGTCATTTAATGAGGAGTAGAAGAATGGATAATGTAATCTCAACATTTTTTTTGTAATTGAGGCATGTTTGAAAGGTAGGTGCCTAAATTGGTGCTAATTTTTCTTGATTTATTTCATTAAGGCCACAATTGAGGCCCATTCAAAGATGTTATTGTTCAATTATGGGTATTTTTTATTGGCCTTTTCCATGTTTAACTGAGAACTACCACGAGGATGTCAACTCAATCAACCAAAGAAAGGGTTGATTTCAACAACAATCACACCATGGAGGGGTAGAAAAGAAAAAAAAATGTGGAGTTCAATGAAAAGGACTTCATGGCCTAGTACAAGAGGATTATGAAGGTAACTAAGTATTTTCCTTGGTTCCCCACCAATATCATCAACCACAATCAAAACTAGTTAAAATTTGAAGCAACTAGAAGTAGCAACCATGTGAAGTGGATCAAACAATTTACAATTTATCCTCATATCCATTTCTATCAAATAATAAGTGGAGAGATAACATACAGTGGGGACCAACGAAATTGAAAAGGGAAGCTTCTTCCTTTTTCCAAAGAATAAGCTATACAAAGGGGATGAGGAATTCAAAAAAGTTTACATCTTGTACCATAACCCACTACCCATGTATTCAACATCAAAATAAAGGAATAGAAAAGAATTAGATGTTGACACCTCATCAATTCAAGACACAAGTGAGCTAGAGCTATGGGGTTTCCATGACAACAAAACTGATCTTCCCAATGCCCCATATTGTCACCACCATCAAGGGAAGAAGTTCGCGAGGGGGTTACACAACTACTGTAGATGTTGACATAGATCCCAATTATGGAGAAACCAAGGATTTAGCCACTGCTAGCTACAACCTAGCTAGTGGAGAAAGTTTAGGAGTTGGCGATAGTAGCTAAGGAAATTTTGATCAATATTCTACAAAGGCCACCACTAGTAAGCACAACAACGCCCCTTTTTATTTTTCTAATTCTATTATAGGTTAAAAAGGAACAAATTAATAAGGTTGTGGTCAACATAATGGAGAAGATCTTCCCCTTTCCACCATGGGTGAGACTAAAATATAAATGGACCCTCAAGACATAGCTTAGGGTTAGTAAATGCAAAGGGAAAAGAAAGAAAAAGAACGTTGCAACTAGAATGAAGGTTGCGACTAGGAACAACAAACTTAGGTAGGATCCAACAACCCAACCGATACCCTACCCATTGCAAGACGGATAGAATACAAGGAGCCTAATAAACACCCAACTAGTTGGGTGAATCAAGAAGAAGAGAAAGAGAGGAAAGAAGAGGAGGAAGATGTAACATACTTAATCAGAAAAATAGTAAAACATGAACAATATCAAAAGAATTAAGCTCACAAAAGTAAATAAAAAATAAAATAAGATTAAACCTACAAAATATATCCCTTGGATTAAAGATATCCAAAAGAATGTGAAATGTTCACGAGGCTCTTCGATGGGGGAAACTCCTATGAGAAAAGATCCAATTACAATAAAAACACTTCTTAAAACAACCCTGCATTTTTGTCTTTATAAATAGCTTATTTATAGTGAAAATCCTAATTACTTATAGTCTCGTCATTATTGGGTATCAATTACCTAGTGGGCATTATTTAATCAAGAGAACCCTTTTCTTATTAAGTAACTACCCACTAACTATCTAATGATTTGTTATTAAAAAATGTGGCTACACACATTGATTAACTAATTAATAAGTACCCAAAATAAGGAGGTTATGGTAAGATCCTAACATGTGCTCCCCCTTCACATCCTCAAGGTTGGAGGGTGGAATTTTTTGTAAAATATATGTTGGTTCCCAAGTGCATATTCTAGTTGCAAGTACTTCCATTGGATCAAAACTTCTCAGATGGTGTGTTAGCATAGTCAATGCTCTTGGGTGGCTAGTATTGCATCTGGCTAGAGTCAATTGGACCCTTCTTCATCAAATTCTAAGAGGCTAGAATGAATGCAATAATTTATTTCCACTACTTTTTTCAAATAAGACACATCAAAGACTAGATGGAACTTAGAGTGGCTTGGAAGAGATAATCTATAGGTAGATTGTCCAATGCACTCAAGGATTTGATAGGGTTCATAGAATCTTGGCACAAGATTCTGGTGGACTTTGTCCTTGAGAGAGGTATGATTACAAGTTTGAAGGAAAGAAACACCTGACCTCCTTTTACAAAAGAATGCTTAGATCATTGTTGGTTAGCCTATTGCTTTGTGTGATTTTGAGTCATCACCATATTGTCCTTGAGTGTGTTTAGAATGGTTTTCTCGGTGTGAAGTATGCAATATATTAGTTGAACCTTGGATGTGCCTGGTAAATATAAATCCATTGAAGGGGAGTTTTGGCCATATACAACTTCATATGGCGTCACTTTTGTAGTGAAATGATCATTGATAAGTGGTATTGTACCACCATTTGGCAAAGGGTGTCCATTGTGCCCATTGATGTTGTCTTTTTGAAGCAAAGTGTCTCAAATAAGTTTCCAAGCATTTGTTGACTACCTGTATTTGAACATCCATTTGAGGGTGATAAGTTGTTCTCATGTTCAATTGGGTTCCCTAAAATTTAAATAGCACCCGTTGAAATTTGTTAGTGAATGTGGGGTCACGATTTAGCATAATGGAAGTGGGCATACCATGTATCTTAAAAATTTGATCCATGAAAAATTGGGAAACTATGGAGGGTGTAAATGGGTCTGGTAGGGAACAAAAGTGAGCATACTTGAAAAGGTGAAATTGACTACCACTATAATGACCAATTTGTTTCCAATGGTGGAAAGGACCAATATAAAATCCGTAGAAATGTCAGTCGATATAGTGGCTAGTATTGGTAATTGTTGCAATTCCCCTAGACTCTTCATCTTCTCCCCCTTGTTCCTTTGGCAAGCGTCAGATGAGGCTGCAAACATCTGAACTTATTTTTTCATTCCTTCCCAAAAGAATGAGTTCTTAAAGTGTGCATAAGTTTTTTGAAAGCTAGAATCACTGTCAACCAGTGTTGAATGGAGCTCCTCTAACACCCTTTGTTTTAAAGAATAATTCTTCATTAGAAATATGCATCCTTTATGCTTCTAGGTATCCTTCTGCCAAGTATATCCATTAGGGGGATTGGGTTCTTCTTGAAGGTTGTTGAGAGTTGAACCACCCTATCATTGGTGAACCATTCTTGACAAGATTTAACAAGCCAATCAGGTATAATCAAGGATAGAGATAAGAGAGATCCTTCATCCTCTAACCTTGAATATGTCATCCAATAACTTGTACTTGAGGGAGTGGCCATATGATCTCATGTTCTATAATACATAAGTATTTTACTATTAATTGTTATGGTGGTATGAATACATTGTTTTGATTTTTCTTGGTGAAATTTGCATCTTAATTTTGATCTTTCTTGATGATGACATTTTAATCTCTCTTGATGATATTTGTATTTCAATTTCTTTTTAACCCCTAAATATATTTATTAAAATAGAAGTTAAGATAAATCTACACTAATTTATTAACCAAAAAAAATACTTATTAATTACTTATATTTTCAAATTACTTATTAATCATGTATACATTCATTACAATATAAACCCTTTAAATTTTGTTTTTATTGTTCAAACGAATGGACAATAAAAACTTATAAGTCTTAATGAGAAGATAGAGTTTCTTCGTATCAATGTCATCTCATTAATTTTGTAGTTATGATTCATGAATTTATATACTTCGATCTCTCAATTATAGGGTGTATTTCGAGGGATGGTTTTTATTTTATATTTTCATTATTTTGAAAATTTGTGTTTATTTATGGTTTTTTATTACAATTTAAAAGTTTATAATTTTGTTATAATATTTTTGGCAATTTTGGTAAAATTTTTAATTTATTTAAAAGAGAATATTTTATTCATATCAATATTTACATATTGATTTGACACATGAATTTAAATTTTTTTTAACTTATACATATACATATATTGATAAAAAAAATAAAATTACACGCATACCTAGTGTGAGCACATTAATTACGATAATCAAAATTTGTATTGGTACTATAAATAATACACTTAAATTGATTTGAACACAAGACATGTGACAAAATTTGTTCATTGAATGCAATAAACAAATTAATTGAGTTATAAATGTGGAAATGATGGACTTAAACTGATTTGAACACAAGACATGTAACAAAATTTGTTCATTGAATGCAATAAACAAATTAATTGAGTTATAAATGTGGAAATGATGGAATTAAACTGATTCGAACACAAGACATGTGACCAAATTTGTTCATTGAATCCAATTAACAAATTAATTGAGTTATAAATGTGGAAATGATGGGAATTGGGTTAACGGGTAAGTGATAGGGTTGAGTTGACAATTTCACAGATTAATTCATGTCATAATTTATCCCAGTGATATGAATTAAGGAAACACAAGCACGGGTTGCATTTTATGACAAGAAAAAGAAGGAAATGAGATAATGACGGGAAAACATTTAGATGGTTGAATGGTAGAAACATACCTGATCTTAATCATTTAAAATAAAATATGCCAAGAATCTATCCCAATAGTTGGATGGCTAACCAAATCACTGAGAAATATAGCATGTTCGGTTGTTACCCTTGAGAAGAAGAGTTGGATGCACTAAACACGGGGATCATGTGCAACAACTCTGTAATAATCTATCCAGGTACCATGTTCAATTTATAATATTTCACATTTGAATTGTAACATGTATTATGTTTTTATTAATGCATGGGTTATTAGACATATGACACCGTCATTTGTTTTCACTTTTATAGGTGCATTTGTTCCCATGTCTGCGGCCATATGGACATCATTTTCACACTGAGGATGTCAATGATGGACACGTCACAAAATATTGTGGAGTGGAGGTCAAGTTCGACCAATCTAATCGTTCTATCCACTGTGATCAAAACCTAATGGAGGGGAAGTTAGGTTACATTGGAAAGATACTAGAGATCATGCAAGTGGACTTATCATATTTTCAATGTGTTATTTTTAGTTGCAAGTGGTGAGATACCTTCGGCCAAAGAAATTTAAAGGAAGATCATGATAGTGGGATAATATGTATTAACTTTTAAAAAATGTGGGTTGAAACTAAGGATTCTTATGTTTTCCTAAAACACTACAACCAAGTATTTTTTTACCCAAATGTATTGGATGCAGATCGATAATTTGTACTGAGACATGATCTACTATCAAAACATCCTTTTGAGAACATCAATGTTATAATGTCAAGTGAAGAAGATAACTAGGGTAATGGAAAGAAAGAGTGATATGCAAATGTTTTGTTTCGACATTTATATTGTGGATGTGTCATTTTGTTATGGGTATCTATAATTGGCCAATTATGTTTTTTTTCTTCATTTTATAATGCTAGATATGAAAATTTAATGACCACTTACAACCATAATATTGAAAATACATTAAATAGTACAAACATAAAATGTTATTTTGATATGTTTTTATTGTCATGTTTATTGTTTATTCTAACAAATTTATGTTGTATTTTATTGGCATATGTTTATGTTAACTTTGAATTACTAATCATTAATTGAGATATCACAAAGCTAATGATGTATTCATGTAATATAGGATTAAATATTTATTTTAAAGTATATGTAACATACCCGACCCCTTATTCCTTCTTCGACTGGTGGGATGTTCAATTTTCATCTTTCTCTTGAACAAAGTACTCGGGTTTACTATGCCTAGCTCATGTTCATCATGATGCATGCAAGAAATTTCCCTTACCGAACATCCACTTTGTTAAATCTTCTAGTCCGACCTCCAACTACCAACACAATCCATCTAAGGAACTCATTATAATGATTAGGGACCTAAACATCCCCAATCAGATGGCTAGAATCATTCCTCGCCACTAGATCCACAATCGACAGTGACTTGGACTCTTTCCCATCATAACAACAAATCACAAGGCATGAGTCTCCATTTTGATGGATCCTCTCTAATAGGTCATTATGATAGATCCAGTGATCCTCAAAGTCGGAAATCAATGGTCATAATCATGTCGTCACCTCTAACCATTCAACGGTTATCATTTGTCTCTTTAATTACTCGTTAAGTGATCGGGTGGGACCCAGGACAAATCTACGATCGATATTATATCATACACCATCCCTCAAATATATGGTTCAAGATTTCTCTCAGATTCCTTCACCATTGGAGTGCTTCCACTTCAAGTGATCACGAACTACTTTGACTAGTACTCTTCGACAGACCATACTGATAGATCTAATGGTCCTCATTACATCTCATCCAAAGGTTAATGTTCATTCAGAGTCTCACATTTTCACGAAAATTAAAGGCTCTAACTCTTGTTATTCTAAATGTATCATCATAGATCCAACAATTGTAATCTATCAAGACCATTATTTAGGTCTCTAATTGTCTATATTATGATAGACTTATACCCCTCACACTCGACATTCATGGTCCTTATTTCACCGTCTAGCCCATCATAATCCCATTGCAACCTTGCACTTGGACACTCTGATGGTCTCACCTTCTAACCAATGGTCGTGATATTTTCTCTACAACGAATCAACGATTGTAGGTTCTCCTCGATCAAAATAAGGTTTTTCTTCAGGGTAAAGGCTCGATTCGAAACGTAATCATTCTAAGTCCCTTTCAGGTTTATCTCCTAGGATTTTACTAGATTCTCTAGGGCTCTGGTCTTCACTCTGAAACTGGCTAAGGCATCTTACCTCAAAACCCAATTAAAGATATTGCATCCTGCGAGCTTTACATTTGAAGGTAGGAGGTTTCATTGGGTTAAGGCTCTCTAATCTACACAGAGACCTTCCTAGGTTCCACGACACTTCTTCCACCACTCTTCCAGTGAAGATGCATATCCTACAAGCTTTCCATTCAAAGGCTTTCAGTTTTCATAAGGTTATAACCTCTATCAACACTAGTCACTTAAAGTGGGGGAGGACGTGCTTTTGAAAGTAACTCCCAAGAAGATATATTTGAAGTTGGGTAGTTGTACAAAGCTAGTGTAAATTTGTTGAACCTACACATAATAGATCTAGCTAGAAAATACCACACACATTTGCAGAGAGAAATTGAGAAAGAAGAAGAAAGAGAGAAAGAATGGAAGAATTCTCATTAACCATATTCCACACTCAAAGAGTGAATAATTTACAATAGATATAGGATACATGAGTAATTGATGTGCCATAGTGGTGGTCTAGAGTGATCCAGACACACACCAATAGTTACGGGAGTAAACTGCCACCTAGTCTAGTCTCTTAGGTAGTTACAGGAGTGAACTGCCACCTAGTCCGAGTTAACTAGTATATCAGTCTTCAGTTAACTAAATGAAACATAGTGAAGTGAGGAGGATATCAGGGAATCATGATTAATGTGCTAGTTTGGTGATGATCCTAAGGAAGATGCACATTAGCTAGTGATGATCCCAATGCTACATGGTGATAATTGTAGCATATAGACTATATTCAACTGATCAAACTGAAGTGAAAATTGAAGAGAATATTATCGCTAGAGGAATATTCTTCCTAAAATATAGGACAATGAATAATGACTAATAAACAACAAAAAAAATTAGGAAAAATAAATCCTAGGTGTGTGTGAAGTAGCTCCAACACCCCCCCTGAACATCACTGTGGTAAAAATAAAGAATGGGTCAGGACAACGAGGCCATGTTAGGTACCTGAATACAAAATATACACTCAAATAAATGAGGAAAGAGGGAAAACCTCATGGGAAACCCACCCCCTCAAATTACAATGCATAAAAAAAATAAAAAATGAGAAGGAACAAAAAGCAGTTGCTAAGCAATCGTGTCCTTCACTCCAAGAAGACCTCACAACAGAGCAAGTTTTTTCTCATTGAATATTTTGTTGAAGATGTAGATGTCTGCACGGATTTGATGAGGTAGATGCACTATTGAGATGTCCACACATATCCACTTTCTCTTATTATATTGAAGAAGAGCCAAATAAAGTTTGGATGAAACTTTGAAAACCGTGTGGTTGTTTTTGGGAAAATGCTGAAATTTTGTTGATTTTAAAATGATCATAGCTTCACTTCCTGGACTCCATTTCAGATGATTGTTTTTTTGAAATTGGATATTTTCCCGATAGGAATTAAAATATTCAATTTGTTTCTGCAAATTATTATAAGAAAATATCATAATTGAATTTGATGTGCGCGACCCCCTTTTTGTCTCTTGAGATGCATGCATGGTGCATGCAAAAGTGTCTGCATGTGACTCCTGAGATGCATGCCATATATCTTCCACATGAAATTCAGAAAACAAATATGAAATGGAGTAGATATCATCTGCAATTAATGGAATACAAATTTGTGCAAATACTTGTGTAGAAGACTCTTCAGAATAAAATGTTTGATCTTCTGATGGCTTCTCCTCTAGTTCTATTTGTTCAACCTCCTGCATGAAATATTCACAATCTTCTTTATTCCAAAATAGAATCTCCAATACGTTCCATAATTCATTTGGAGTTGATTCTTGTGATTCTTCATATACTTGATGGAAAATTTTGGGAGAAACAAACATGTAGATACATCCTATGGCCATGTCTTGTCTATTGAAAAAGTCATTTTTCTCATCGGTAGAATCGTGCTCTAATTCCATTGCCACAATTATTTGGTACAAGCCTTTGCATCTGAGATGAAGAATTTTTTTTGGCTTCCACTCCAAATAGTTATGAGGCATCAGAATTATTGTCAGTGAGTAAAACATAGATTCCATCTTTTCTGCGTTCTTCAATCTTTACTACCTGCAAAAATAATTTGGTGTAGATTTTGCTTAGCAGTCTATCAGCTATAATACCATGTAAATGTGTTGAACCTGCACATAACAGATCTAGCTAGAAAATACCACACACATTTGCAGAGAGAAATTGAGAAAGAAGAAGTAAGAGAGAAAGAATGGAAGAATTCTCATTAACAGTATTCCACACTCAAAGAGTGAAAAATTTACAATAGATATAGGATACATGAGTAATTGATGTGCCATGGTGGTGGTATAGAGTGACCTTGACACACACCAACAGTTACGGGAGTAAACTGATGCCTAGTCTAGTCTCTTGGGAAGTTACGTGAGTGAACTACCACCTAGTCTAAGTTAACTATTCTATCAGTCTTCAGTTAACTGACTGGAACATTGTGAAGTGAGGAGGAGATCAGGGAATCATGAGTAATGTGCTAGTTTGATGATGATCCCAAGGAAAATGCACATTATTTGGTGATGATCCCAATTTTGCATGGTGAAAATATCAATGTAGCATCTAAACTCCACTCAACTGATCAAACTGAAGTGAAAACTGAAGAAAACATTGTCCCTAGAGGAATATTCTTCCTCAAATATAGGAGACTGAATAATGACTAATAAACAAGGAAAAACCTTAGGAAAAATAAATCCTATGTGTGTGTGAATTAACTCTAACAACTAGCAGCCAGATTCCGTGGTCCATTCGAGATATTAGATAGAATAGGGCCAGTTGCATACATGCTTGCGTTGCCTACTTCTATGAATGTGCATAATGTATTTCATGTCTCTTTGCTAAAGAAATATGTACATGATCCTAACCATGTTGTTGATTGGCATCTGATTAAGGTAGATATAGAGGGAGACTTTCAGGTTCAACCAACACGAATATTGGACAGAAAAGTAAATGCTCCGGAATCGAGTTATAGATCTGGCAAATGTTCAGTGGACCTACTACGGTCCTGAAGATGCTACTTGGGATCATGAAGATGCCATGCAAGCAGAGCACCCGCAACTTTTTGAATAAATTTTGAGGGTGACATGGACCCAATTCATGCATGCCACATGTCATCCTATTTTATGATAATCATAGACCTTTTGTGCCATTTATGACTTGACATGTGTAACTCGTATATTAGGCCACATGTCATCTCTATATTCTTGACACGTATCACCCCCTCTAATGCATAGTTGCTGATGAGACTCCGGAAGTTTGGAGATTCGACATTCGGGGACATGGGAGTGTGATGTTGTAAGAACCTCCAAAGTCTGAAGCTCTGGAGTACCATAGTAGCGATGCTCTGAAGAGCCTCTCTGGGAGTTCACCAATTCAACATTAGGGAAATATGATATGTGGTAGAGGTGAAAAATTCGAAGCTCAAATTTATGAAGCTCTGGATAGGCGCATATCATCTAAGCGCTTGGTCATACCCCTTGGTCCTATGAGACTTCGTTCGAAGTAAAAGAGGGATAGTGGCCAAATTGTTGTTTTCAAAGACAGAAAAGTGCTAAGGAAGGAATAAGCCCACGGTTTTGATCCGTGGTCACTTGGGAAGGGGTTTGAAGGAAGTGCCCGTGTAGAATTGAATTCTGTATCGGTCAAGGAGTAACATGGAAGTGTTATATGATGTAGAATGATATATATATATATATATATATATGGTTTGTGAAGTGAAGGGACCTATAATATTGTTTGGAAAATTTTGTTTATCGTATTCTTAACTCTAACAAAATGGTCAGTTGCACATTTTGCAGAATTAAGGGGTTTAAACATATCAGCTCAAAATGAAGATTCGAGAAATGGAAGAAGGTGAGGGAGCCTCCAGCCCTGATAAAGAGGCCAAAGGTTAGAATATCAGAGTTGGTAATGTAGAGACATAGTCCAACAGACATAAGGGTCGAGGGGAGAACGAAACATTTATAGAAATTGTGAGAAGCTTGAAAATAGAAGTGCAGAGCTACAAGGAAGAAAATGAGAGGTTGATGAGAGAGAAAAGTCAGATAAATTCCCTGATACCAATCTGTAACATTCCCATCCACCCACAAGCTGGCCTAAGCTACTTCAAGCCCGCCCTTAGACTTATTTCACTTACAGATACCTTTAAAATTAATAAAGATGAATAAAAGAAAGGAACTAAACGACATGCACAACAATAACCAACAAGCATGCATATTCTAAAGATTGAATTCAACAATAAATAAATACATAGTAGAATAAATCATACACAGGTAAATAATACCATAACAAAGAGCACTTATCTTTTATAAAATAAGACACCAACTGGCTACATACCAAGGACGTTCCACCCAACCATAGCTATTATTGTTCCAAGTCTCAACAGCAATGTAACCCCCAAGCTAGGGCTATGAATCCATAAGGTCAGTTCCAGAGTGTTACTTGGCTTCCCAAATCAGTCAAAACTCAATCTCTCACAGGCTTCCCAACACCCACAACAATCCAAGTACCCATCTCTCTTCTACCCAGCCTAGACAACCCAAGAGAATGGACCCTCTCCCTTCTCTTCCACGTAGTTCCTTAGGATGTCCTTCTCCTTCTAGGGCTCCAGTGCAGCTGGCCTAGAATCTCCATGTTGGGACTCTCAGGAATCACAGTTGTGAGAAAATCTAGACACAGGCCAAAGCATATCAGACATGCAGGCCTCAAATCATGGTTGGATTACACTAGCAATCTCTACAACCAACAATACCATTGCTTCACTTCAGTAGTTCATCTTCCTTTCCCAAGCCAAGACATGAAAATGAGGAAATATGAGTGGGTGACAGAAATGAATGGAGTGAGATCTCCATGAAAGGTGTGAAGAACGAGTAATGGAGTGCATGCGTGAATGAATGAATGAGTGAGTGAATGAGTGAGGAAACTAGTAGTAGAAACAAAATGATAATGGGAGTGAGAGAGATAACAAACCCCCTCAATAGACGAGGGATGAGTTTATGTAATTCTTGGGAATCAAGAACCTCGTGGCCTTCCCCTAAGAACCTCACGTAACTGATTCCCCCCCTTACACAAAATGGGTAATTAAAAAATATGAAAGAAACACTTAGCCCCTCAAGCCCCCTCTCTTGTGGAATCATATCCCCCTATAGCTCTTGTCCTTGTCCGTCTAGCAACCAATGATGTATTTATTATTAATAATGATAAAAAATTACATTTCTTAGGCACATTGGCCTCTTTTAATTTTTTGGGCACTCTGGCCTCTAAGAAATTAACAATACATTATTTAATATGGGGCTCAAAAATCGGGGTGTTACATCCCCTCCCCCTTATTTTGGCATTGTCCTCAGTTCATATACAAAACAAAGATCGAAATCTTAAAATTTATTCAAAAATATGCGGGTTCTCCACCTGCATTGCATCTTCATGCTCCCAGGTAGCATCTTCAGGACTGTAGCAGGTCCATTGTGTTGATTAAGGTTGGTTGTCATTGATGTCAACCCTTGAAGAAAGTCCCGTAGCACAAAGGTTTGGGTAATGGACCCAATATTGTTTGATGTAAATATGACTCATTATTGTTTTTTC
>SNQJ01S0034240.1:93516-110503 GCA_010110895.2 Picea sitchensis | reverse complement strand
GCTGGAAAACAAAGGAATTTGGTGCTTCCAATGAATGTAATTCTTCAAGACATATAAGAAAAAGCATTATGTGGTTTTCTCCCGATTTGGGTTTCCATGTAAAACACTGGTGTACTATGTATGTGTATGATTGTTCATTTGTTCATTGCTTATTTACTTTGCAGTTATTGGATGATAATGCTTCACTGATATAACACTTGGATTATATGGTTAAAAGGGATTAAATTTCTCTATTACTGATTCACCCCCCCTCTCAGTAATCCAACACATTGAACTTTTACTAGTTCTATAACTCGATTCCGAAGCATTTTAACTTTTCTGTCCAATATTCGTGTTGGTTGAACCTGAAAGTCTCCCTCTGTGTCTACTGCAATCATATGTCAATCAATAACATGGTTAGGATCATGTACATATTTCTTTAGCAAAGAGAGATGAAATACATTATGCACATTCATGGAAGCAAAAAATGCAAGCATGTATGCAATTGACCCTATTCTGTCCAATATCTCAAATGGACCACAGAATATGGCTACTAGATTTGTACAAATACCCAACTTCAAAGAGCTCTTCGTGGGATTTACTTTCAAAAGCACATGCTCCCCCACTTTAAATTCTCTGGATGTCCTATTCTTATCTACATAAATTTTCTGTCTATCCCGAGCGGCCTTTAAATTTTGCTTAATATTAACCATCTAGTCTTCCATATCCTTGAGAAACTCTGGCTCAAGTACCACTCTGTCTACTGGGTTTTCCCATCTCACTGAAGTATTTCATTTCCTACCATACAAAGCTTCAAATGGGTTCATTTTCAATGAATCTTGATACCCATTATTATAGGCAAAATCAACCAAGTGCAAGTAATCTTCCCACTTAGATGGATTATCCATCACATACATTCTCAACATGTCTTCAATTACTCGGTTGACCCTTTATGTCTACCCATATGATTACATATGGTATGTTGTGCTAAATTTCATATTTGTACCAAATCATTTGAATAATCCCTTCCATAAATTTGAAGTAAACTTGGTGTCTCTGTATGAGACAATTGTCCTAGGTATCCCATGCAACCTATCAATATCCCTCATGTAAATTCTTGAATATTAGTTGTTGTATGAGTTGTTTTTACATGAACAAAATGAGCAACCTTTGTCAATTTATCAACCACTACCATGATGGAATCATGTTGTCTTGTTGTCTTGGGTAATTTAGTTATAAAATCAATGGTTATCACTTCCTATTTCTTCTTTGGAATTGGTGATGGTTGTATCAAACCCACTGGGTGTCTATGCTCAACGTTCACTTTCTGACATTCCATACATTTGGCGATGTAATCAACAACATCATTTTTCATTCTCAGCCAACATAATTGGCTTCTTATTGTTGTAATTTTTTTTCTGGTAATCAGGATGTCCAGCATATGGAACATTATGCATTTCTTTTAATACTAAATTCCTAAGTTTTTCGGAACTAGAAACATAAATTATATTTTTATGCATAAGTAATCCATCTTCCTTCATCTCATACTCTTTCATTTTATGTTTTACATCTCCTTGTTGTAAGCTTTCCTTTACCTACAGGCAATGTTGATCTTTAACAACAACATCTAAAATTCTTCTCTTTGAGTATGACTGATGCATATTGAAAACTGTAGCATGCATGAGATGCACTCTTCTACTAAGTGCATCAATGACTTTATTTTCTTTTCCTTTGATATGCTTGATATCAAAGTCGTATTCACTTAAAATTTCCAGCCATCTTGTTTTACTAGCATTCAAAGTTGGTTGTTCAAAAAGATACTTCAAACCACTGTGGTCTGTTCATAATTAAAATCTCTTTCCATGAAATAATGCCTCCACATCTTCAATGTGTGAACAATGGAAGCAAGCTCATGATCATGTGTGGCATAGTTCCTCTCAAGTTCATTAAGCTTTCTGGACTCATAACCAATGACATGTCCATTTTGAGTGAGAACTCCATCAAGCCCTTTCTTACATGCATTTGTGCATACCACAAAATTTTCATTTAGGTCAACAATCTTGAAAACAGGTGCACTAGTAAGTAATTCCTTCAATAGATTAAAATTTTCTTCACACTGAGTGGTCCATTCAAATTTAATTCCCTTCTTTTGCAAAGAAGTGATGGGATGGGCAATCTTAGAGAACCCTGTTATAAATCTTCTATAGTAACCAGTTAACCCCATAAAATATATAACTTTTGAAACATTCCTGGTTCTTGGTGATCCAGATGGATATCGGTGGCCACCCACCTTTTCCAACTGGCTCAAAACAGTTTTTTGGCAATTTTGGTAATTTACTATTTTTAGCAGGTTTTAACTTCCGAGGCCATTTTGAGGCCCTAAATGATGTTTTTTGAGAAAAAATGTTTTCAATATGAAATTTCCTTTGATATTGTGTCTAAAATGAATCTCCTCGACTATACCTTTCCAACGGGATATCATACGCCTAAAACAGAGATCGTATGCAAAAGTTACGACCCCGGGAAGTTGATGTACTAACTTACCCAAACAGGGCCCACATGACTTTTGGCGCTTCATCTCCTAGGGTTGGGTTTTTGGACGTTTAGAGTTTTTGACATTCCTTCTTATTGTAAAAATACCTTCAGAGCCTCATTGTAACCATCTTCTTGCGAATGCGCACTGCCGTCACATCTCTTCTCAGAGATAAGCCACCACCATTCCAACAAGCTTGTTTCCGCTGCATTTTACAGTTTCATCTTATTTCATTATTGAATAGAAAACCATTTTTACTGTATCTCTGTTATTTTGTGTTAAGCACTTGTTAGTAATCTGTATTCATTTCATTCTGATCATAAAATACAGATCACTTGGCCATCCTTTAATGGATTCAAACGTCTCTGGATCCACTGTTATGGATTGTTCTGAAATAATGTGTCCCAAATAATGGTTTTGTTTTCGATAAAAAACGACATTTACTCAGCTTGGCATACAACTGATTTTCTCTCAACACTTGCAATACCATTCTTAAGTGATGTTCATGCTCATATTCAGACTTAGAGTAGACAAGTATGTCATCCAGGAATGCTATGACAAACTTATCCAAATAATTTATGAATATGCCATTCATTGAGCACATAAATACAACTGGTGCATTGGTAATTCCAAATGGCACCACTATGAATTCATAATGCCCATACCTAGTTCTAAAGGTTGTCTTATGGATGTCTTCTTCCTTGATTCTTACCTGATTGTATCCTGATCTCAATTCTATCTTTGAAAATATATTTTCTCCTCTTAGATGATCAAAGAGGTCATCAATTTTGGGTAGAGGATACTTGTTCTTCACAGTGGACTTATTCAGCTGTCGAAAGTTGATACACAGCCTCAAAGTCCCATCCTTCTTTTTGACAAAGAGTACTAGTGCTCCCCAAGGTGAAACACTTCAACGTATGTACCCTTTCTTCAACAATTCCTCCAACTGCATTTGTAATTCTTTTAACTCTGGCATACTCATTCTGTAAGTTTTTTTTTACACCAGGGAAACTCCTAAAACTAAATCAGTAGAGAAATCTATCTCCCTTTTTGGTGGTAACCCTAGTATTTCTTGGAATACATCCTCAAATTCTTGTAGTATCGAGAAATATTCAAGGCTTGGCCCCTTTGTATTTTATGTCTCCTCCACATGGGTTGCATACAATTGACATCCTTTTCTGAAACATCTCTTCAGCTGTAAGGATGAAATCTCCTTTATAGATATGGGTCTTGGAACTCCTTTCACAGTGCTCTTTTTTCCATCTCCATCAAGACATGTAAATGTCTTGCTATGACAATCTAGGCAACATGATGCTTGTCCAACCAATCCACTCCAATTAGAATATCATCAGACCCCAATGGTATGATATTTATATCAACACTAGTATTCAAACCATTAAGACTTATGGAACAACTTCTTACCATATCATGGATTCTCCTTTTGGTTCTAGTGGCTAGCTAAACCAAACTTGATTTTCCAAGCTTCCTTTTCTCCAAATGTAAAATATCCACTATTTTAGGATCAATGTAACAATGACTTTATCCTGAATCAATTAGAATAGAAAAATGATGATTTATGATCTTACCTTCCACCTCGATCATGTTGGATTGGTATTCTACTTGTCGATCATCTAAGGCTGCATAAATTCTTCCCATGTCTTCCACTATTGTAGCCTCTTAGATGATGTGCACGATCTTCACTCTATCCTTTCTATGTGGGAAATCCTTGTCCAAGTGATCTTCTTTGCATCCCCAACATTGGATTGGTGGTCTTCCCATTTTTCCCAAGGAGTCTTCTTTCTTGGATTCACCCTTAGCATACTGGTCTTGATGATTTTTATTAGTCTCATTTCTATTGAAAGGAGGTTTGAATCCCTTCCTCCTCTAATTATACTTCTCCCTCTTCTTATCCTTCCAATATTTATGCATGGATTCTCTGCCTTGGCCTTGCTCATACATGTATTTAGCCTTCCTGATGGCCTCAGTCAAGGTCTTGGGCTCATCATACCGAATGTTTTCTTTATAAAAGGATGGTAGTCCACTCAAGAACCTTTGTACTTTCACCTTCTCATCATTTATAAACCCTACATACTTTAACAACCCCAAGAAATTCTTCTCATACTTTGCCATGTTCATGCTTCCCAACCTAAGTTCAAAGAACTCCTTCATTTTCTTGTCATAGAAATGTTCTGAGAGGTACTCCTTTTTGAAATAATTCTTGAATTGCTTCCAAGTGATCCTATTCTCATTAATATGTTCAACTTGCTTTAGTTGATCCCACCACATTGCAGCTTTCCCATGTAAATGGTAGGTGGGATTCTAGGTTTGATGAATAGTTATGCAATTGGAAATATATCATGAGTCCAAGTAACCATAATTCAACATCATCTTCCCTTTATTTTTCACCATCAAAGGATGGTGGACTAATCTTCCTCAGATCTCCTTGAAAATTGTCCAATTCATGCCTTTTTCTTTGGTGCCTAATGAGAGACACCTCTGGACTACTTATGGCATCTTCAGATGCATAAGACCTTCTTTTTGAGAAGGGAGGTGAGTGGTTTCTATGAGTTCTTCTAGCACTTCATGAATAACAAACCTTCTTGTGGTTATCTCTTCTTTCATGATACATGCCTTCTTCCTCTTTCTTTGAGTCATTCTTTGTTTGTCTTTGAAACTCATTTAAGTTATGCAACACTCGGTCATTTATCTGACTTTTCTCTCTCATCAACCTCTCATTGTCTTCCTTGTAGCTCTGCACTTATATTTTTAGGCTTCTCACAGTTTCTATCAATGTTTCTTTCTCCCCTCGGCCCTTGTTTCCATTGGAATCTGTCTCTGCATTACCAACTCTGATAGTCTGACCTTCGACCTCTTTATCATGGCTAGAGGCTCCCTCACCTTCTTCCATTTCTCAAATCTTCATTTTGAGATGATATGTTTAAACCCCTTAATTATGCAAAATGTGCAAGTGACCATTTTGTTAGATTTAAGCATATACGATCAACAAAATTTTCCAAACAATTTTATAGGTCCCTTCACTTCACCAGTATATATCAGTCTGCATCATATAACACTTCCATGTTACTCCTTGGCCAATCCAGAATTCAATTATGCACAGACACTTCCTTCAAACCCCTTCCCCAGGTGACGAAGGCTCGAAACCACAAGCTTAGTCCTTCCTTAGCACTTTTCTATCTTTGAAAACAAAAAATTGGCCACTAGCCCTCTTTTAATTTGACCGAAGTCTCATAGGACCAAGTGCCATGACCAAGCTCTTAGCTGATATGCGCCTACCTTGAGCTTTAGAACTTCGGGCTTCGAAGGTTTCACCTATACCACACATCATATTTCTTGAACGATGAACTGGCGAACTCTTAAAGAGGCTCTTAAGATCATTGCTACTCGGTACTCTGAAGCTTCAGACTTCGGAGGTTCTTACTACATCACACTCCCATATCCCCGAATGTCGAATCTATGAACTTCCGGAGTCTCATCGGAAACTATGCATTAGGGGGGGAGATACATGTCGAAAATATAGATATGACACATGGCCTAATCTACGAGTGACATGTGTCAAGTCATAATTGGCACAAAGGGTCTGTGATTATCATAAAACAAGATGACACATAGAACGCATGAAGTGGTTCCTCGTCACCCTTGGTGACATGAACATGCCACGTCACTCCGATGCTCCATGACTTCAGATACTTCGGGACTTCAGGACTTCAAGACTTCAAAGAAAACTTCTCCAAGTGACACAAAAACTCTCGAATGAAGAATACTTGATAATATGTAGGCACGTGTCCTAGACAACATACGGTCCTGATTTGCTCCAGAGTTTGGGACTTCAAGAGATTTTATTTCTGGAAGCTTAAGGAATCACTTCCCTCGGAGTGTCGAACCTCTGAATTGTGCCTGATCCCATGGCCCAGATCTGTCCTTGGACAAATCCAATGGTCAAGTAATCCTCCCAGTGATCTATGACATAGATTTACTCTGAGGCTTCAGAACTTTGGGCTTTAGAGGATTTCGCTATTGAACACCACCCCACCCCCAGAATGTTGAACATCAAAATTATGAACCCTTGCTAATGTTCGGACATGTGTCCCCAAACATGAACGATCGAGATTGGCTTTGGATTTCGGTACTTTGGGGAACTCTTCCTTCTACACAACCATAAACAAATTTCCCCAGAGTGCCAAACTGTTGAACCACTCTGGGATCGAACAATCCAGTACTCCTCTCGATGATCTACGTCATATATTCACTCTGGGACTTCGTAGCTTCGGGTATTCTACCTCCTTTTCATCAAAGACTTGAAATTTTCTGAAGAAACAAAGTCCAAGGGACTCCAATTCTTAAAAACCCTGCACCTCCTCTAGATCTGATGACTGCGAAGGATTTGTCTTCTCCCAAACAGATCCAATGGTCCAAATCTAAACTTGATTCCATGGTGGCGATCGTTCCCAAACTTGAAAGGGATGACCACAATCCTTCAATCCCTTACTAATTATCTCTGATGTTCTAGCTTCTGTGTGGAATGTGCAATACGAATCCTCCTAAGCTTTGTGACTTCAAGGTCCTAACTTGATGTCAACCACAAGATCTTGTATAATGGATCCGACCCATTTTGGCTCGATGTTTCAAATTGTAGCTCTAATACCAATCTATAATGTTCCCAGCCACCCACAGGTTGAGCTACGCTACTTCAAGCCTGCCCTCAGACTTCTTTCACTTACAGATACCTTTCAACTATTAAATATGCATAAAAGAAAAGAACTAAATGACATGCACAACAATAACCAACCAACATGCATATTCTAAAGATTAAATTCAACGATATATAAATACACAGTGGAATAAATCATACACAGGCAAATAATACCATAACAAAGAGCACTTATCTTTTATAAAAGAAGATACCAACTGGATGCATACCAAGGACGTTCCACCCAACCGTAGAAACTATTTTTCCAAGTCTCAACATCAATTTCACCCCCGATCCAGGGCTATAAATCCATAAGGACGGTTCCAGAGTGTTACTTGGCTTCCCAACCCAATTTCCACTCAAGCTCTCACAGGCTTCCCAACACCCACAACAATCCAAGTACCCAACTCTCTTTTATCCAGCCTACACAACCCAAGAGAAAGGAACCTCTCAATTCTCTTCCATGTAGTCCCTCGGGATGTCCTTCTCCTTCCAAGGCTCCAGTGTAGTTGGTCCATAATATCCATGTTGGGACTCTTAGGACTCGTAGCTATGAGAAAACTAGACAAAGGCCAAAGCATCTCAGACATCCAGGCCTTAAATCATGGCTGGATTACACCAACAATCTCTAGAGCCAACAATACCATGGATTCTCTTTAACATTTCATCTTCATTTCCCAAGCCAAGACACAAAAATTAGGAAAGTTGAGTGGTGAGAGAAATGAATGGAGTGAGATATCCACAAAAGGTGTGAACACAGAGTAATGGAGTCATGCGTGAATGAATAAACGAGTGAGTGAACAAGTGAGGAAACCAACAATAGAACCAGAAGGAGAATGTGAGTGAGAGAGAGAAAAATCCCCCTCAATAGACCAGGGACGGGTTTATGTAATTCTTGGGAAACAAGAACCTCATGGCCTTCCCCCAAGAATCTCAAGTAATTGATTTCCCCCATTACACAAAACGAGTAATTAAAAAAATGAAATAAACACTTAGCCCCTCAAGCTCCCTCACTCGTGGAATCATAGCCCCCATTAAATCTTGTCCTTGTCTATCTAGCAACCAACGATGTATTTCTTATTAATAATGATTAAAACATTACATTTCTTAGGCACACTGGCCTCTTTTAATTGTTTGAGCACTCTAGCCTCTCAACAATTAACAATACATTATTTAATATGGGGTTCAAAACCTAGGGTGTTGCAATCTCCTAAGATTTTACCAGATTCTCTAGGGCTCTGGTCTTCACTCTCAAACTGGCTAAGGCATCTTACCTCAAAAATCAGTTAAAGATATTGCATCATGCAAGCTTTCCATTTGAAGCTAGGAGATTTCATTGGGTTAAGGCTTTCTAATCTACATAGAGACCTTCCTAGATGCCAAGGCACTTCTTCCACCACTTTTCCGGTGAAGATGCATATCCTACAAGCTTTCCATTCAAAGGCTTGCATTTTTCACAAGGTTATAACCTATATCAACACTAGTAACTTATTTGTTCATATTAGATAGGTTTGTTAGTGAAATCAATCATACATAATCCCTTTTACTCATGAATTCATCCATTTTATCATCTTAATTGCATTTATCATACAAACAATAAACAATATATCTTCATCGTCAAACACACATAAAACATAGCAAGCTAGAACGTTTATCTATTCGGTGAAAGGTTCAACCAACCAACTGACTGAGAGAGGAAGCCTTTCCTTCCAAGCATAGGCTATGTTGAAATATGTCGTTCTACAACAAGCTACCCCCATGCCAATCCATGATACGACTAGGGGACTAATTCAATTGACTACCAAATTAATAAAATGGTTCAGGAAGGTTACTCTCCTTCACTCCACTGGAAAAAATAGAAGTTTCCCTCTTCCCACTAAGCTAGGGACCTCCATAAGTTTATCAGGTACATTCCCAACTGGATTTCCTCTACACAAGAGAGTCACTTCTCTACTATAGAGTCCCTTAGTGACCCCTCCTTACTAGTGTCAAATTCTTTCCAGTAAGTACCAAGTCATAGTCCTATGCTTCTCCAGTATGGATATGGATCTTCTTTGCTTCAAGGTGACCATTAATCTCTTGGGAAAGTTTCCTATTTTCCTCAAGGAAAACTTCCCAACTACTCTATCACTCAAAGTTATGCACATAAGTCTCTCCACTCATCACACCATCTGTTTGTGAGTATGCGACTCACTCTGTTCACAATGGATCTCTGTGAGAATCCATGTCTTCTAATCGCTTGCACAATTTCTATCTTCTCAAGTCTCTGAAGTGTTCCTACACATTCTCCCGCTCTTCCTTTACTCCTCTACTCCTGTTGCAAACCATGCTCTCCCATTCTACATGATGTTTTCTACCTTTGGCCTCTTCTTCCACTCATCCTTGAGATTCTCATGGCTTGTTATCAGATGCAAGCCCTCTAGTCAGGGTCCCAAAATTCAAGGGGAAATCTAGGTACATCCTTCTATTTGGTTTTTAATTAAATCTTTTCTTCTTCAAGCATCAAATTTATCAACGGTTATAACTGTTTCAACAACCATTCCTGATCACCATAACTGATCATGTGGCTCTATGCAGTTTAGGTACATTGGCAGGTGGTGCATTCAACTTTTATAGGTGTAGGTTGGAATGTTGAGCAAGCTTCCTATTTTCTTCATTAGAACTTCTCAATTCCACCTCACCAATCTCACTTGTGGTATCATAGCTAGTACTCAAAGATTTTCCATTTTTAATCAGTTGTCTGATGTTTTCATTAATTATAAACATAATTACATGCTTCATAATCACATTACATGAAGTCTTAGCATAATTACAATAATGGGGGGAAACGAGGTGTCACAATATATTTTATTTTAAAAATGATGATATTAAAAAATCAAACCTTCAATTTTTTATTGTTCTCAAAATTAAAACAAATATATACTTTGGTAGAACTTGTGAGGGAAATTCCAAAAAAATAACTTCTTGCAATATCTATGAGTTGTGGAATCACACTTGTGGTGTTGGCATTACCAACATGGATGATATTGACAACCTTAACTAGTGCAACTATCATGGCCTTCACCTATTCCACTCCCTCTAGTTTTCTAAACATATAAAGTTATATTAATCATTGCTTTTACATTCTTCTTGAAATAAGTGTCAATATGGATAGGAAGGAAATGGAAATTATAAAAGAGTCTTTTCTAGAGTGTAGTCACAATTAAGGAAAATTTTAAAGATCCATATAGAAACCTTTGCCAATTTTACTTATAATTCTTAAAATACTAATTATAAAATGTTTGGTGATACTCTTGTAAAAGTATTCCAATTTCTAGTTATTTAAATATATTTAGGAAAAATTGACAACTTTTAGAGTAAAATAATTTTAGCCCATAGAATTTGGGTGAATATTTAAAATAAATAAATAGAAATTAGCAAATTATTTTTAAGAAAAAATAGAAAATTAGACAAATCATGAAATTTAATCTCTAAAGTTTTCTCTGGTCATAATCCAGATTCCAATCCTAGAAAGCTTGGAAATAAATAATTTATGATTGAGGTTTTTGTTGTTTTATTATGTATTACATTTTCATTGATAAAGTAACAATCCAATTTTTACTAACCAAGTTGTTATCATGGAAAACAAAGATTGGTGTCCTTAGAAAAAAGAGGAAACCATCATATAACTCATGGACAATTAATACAATTACAAAAAGAAGAAGTGACAACTAATAACAAAATAAGCAAAGCATTAAAGTGCATTTTAATGCAACAATACAATCCTTTTGTTTATTGTGAATATATTGATGCATCTACACACCCATGTTAGATACAATTATTACATCAAAGGTTGAGACTAAATCCTATAACATCTACATAGAGATTTTTATTTATTGAGTTTTATTAATATTTTTTTTATATTTTTAAATATTAATAAGAAATTAGTTTAATATAATATTATTTTAACCTTAACAAATTAATTATTTGTTTTATTAACCAAATTTAATACATGCATTTTTTTATTAAGAGATTCATAAAGTTAATGATAAAGAAAAAAATCATAATCATTTATAATGTGTATATTAAAATTCATTATTATTAATAATTTCATTTTCATCAATATACATACTTAATAATTAGAAAATTCATCTTAATATTTTGTGTGAATATATAAAATTAATATTTTATTAATTAATAAGTGCCAAAATTTAATAAAATAAAACAAATTAAATCACAATTTTAACAAGTAACATTTTAGTGGCTAGGTCGATGTCTGTGTTTTGAATTTGAATTTAGTGTAGGTAAGTTAAAGTATAATAAAATATCATTGTTATTATGTTAGTGTAAATAAGTTAAAGTATAATAAAATCAATAATATATTATAAGTGTTGTTATTTGTTTTTGTTTTTGAATTAAGATAATGTTAAGAATATATGTTTTTTTTTAAAAGGTTACAAGTTCAAATTATTAAGTTCACTCAAATTTGATATTCTCTGTGGAATATTTTTTTCTTAAAATGCAACAATGCAAAATATAATTGATTAACACATAATTGGTTTAAAAAGCTTGTTTAAAAAAATAAATTATTCCACTAGTTGTAAGTTGCTTATTTTCTTTTCTAATAACCTAAATATATGTATGTCTTGGATTTAATCAATGCATCTTTCCATGAGCAACTTCAGAATCAGAGCTAATAACAAAATTAAAAGAATTGTCCAGGATAATTGATAGATCTTCATACATCTGTAACAAAAAAAAATTAAAATAAATATACAAGGTTAAAATGTTATATTAAAAAATATTTAAATTTTAAAAAATACTATATATTGTTTAAAAAGTTAATAATTTAATTTAGAATCGGAAAAATCTATCTTCGGTATGGCTTTTTGTTGTCCTTTGCTTTGGAGGAACAGTCGCACACTGCCCTATCTACGCCATGCAAGATTCTTGTTGTGAGATGTCTTTCTTGTTGGTATAATAAATCATCTTGCAAAGTTGGAGAGGGCATATTGGCTAGTTATTCTTTGCAAATAAAAACTGTAAGTGAGATTTAATTTGCCTCTAATACCTATGTGTAGATAAGATCCTCAGAAAGTTGATGGAATCCCCAGAAAAATTTATGACACCTCAAGAAAGGATTTTTCCGTGCAGAAAATTGGTTTCATACGGATGATTGGAAAGAATGGAAATACCAAATTTTATAAGCAATGACACGGGGATGTCGTGATTTTGAGATAGGGTTTATTTTTAACTGTGTTGGTTAAATGTTTTATTTTTTGGGTTTTTTTTGTAGGAATCCAGTGATGTAAATTTGGACAAAATCGTTATTTTTTGTTGTTTAAATTGCATTTCTGAATGCATAAATGGATTCAGCGTGCTGAAAAATCCCTGGGACATTCAGATTATACAAACTTAGTAACTCAAATATGCAGATCCAACCATTCATCACCGGATTTTAGGTAAAAAAAAAAAAAAAAAATTGTCGAAAAACAACCAAAAGATAGAAGGTTTAGACTACTGCAATTCTAACACAATTTATATTAAACAGTCAATATCCAAAGTGCTACTCAACATTAAATGTTAAGACAGGTTATGGGCAGAATGATGACGATGTAGACTTTATTGAAGTTTGTTCATGAATTCTGAAAAGTGAAAACCTAAATGTAAAGCTCTGTGAATCAATATTTTTCCAATATCTAATTGATGTTGTAGTGCATGTACAATTCAAACATTGGGATTGAAGGGGACATCGCCATCACATTTAGATCCCACGATGACTTCCGAAGACCTAGTCACCGGCGTATGCTTCGCTTCAATGGGATCTGGTTTTGATAATGCCACCGCCAAGTGCTCTCAATGTGCTAATTAGTTATCACCCTTGTTCATGACCATCCTTTTTTTTCATGCATGGATGGAAAAGTAATATGTTTTGTGCTCTGATTGAGATGGGATTTTTTTTCCTTATTTTTCTGATGGTCTGTCTGGCTCCATGGGATTTGGCTCCATGGGATTTGTATTCTTTGCTACTCCTCCATTTATGATAATAAATATATCCATTTTATTTTTCATTTTATTCATAACAAATTTAATGCATTTTTTTGTCATAAATTTTTTTTTTTTTTCATATAAATTGATTCAGAAATTCTTGTTTTGGTTTTACATTTCACTTTTATTTTAAGGATTGATTGAGATTTTTTTTGGTTATTGATTGTCTTTATCAATGTGTATTTGTAATGTTCCAAATTCAAAAATTGAGCTAATGGGGTTTGTCCATTAATCTGATTTTGATTTAAGGAATTATGAAAAGCCCTTTATCTTCTGCCCTAATTAAGTGGATATGGAGTTTCCTTACCACTAGATATGGAGTGTCCTTGCCCCTAACTCCAAAGTAAGTTGATTGCCCCTAACTTCAAAGTCGATTGTTACTTGCCTAATATTGCTCTTATTTTTGTCTGCAATAGTTGTATTACATTCCAAACTTCAATATTTCCATTATGTTCATTAATGTTATAAGTAATATTATCATTATCCTATATACAGATACAGATATGAATGAGGAGCGAGAGACACACTCAATGTTTCCATCATCTTGTCAAACAACATAGTTCAAACAGATACCTTTGATTCATATCTACTTCAAACATATACCCTTGATTCATATCTAGTGCAATGCCTATCACATCCCTTCTATAGCCGAGTGCATATTTAGTTTCTATTCTAGTTTGGTCAAATGCAAGCGGAGTATGCTCTCTTTTTTTTTGAGATTTCTTTGAGATAAATCTGTCACCCTCACTACCAGTCCCACTTCGACATTAAAAATAATTAACAAAAATTTCTAAGTGTAATTGGTAATGAATTAGTATGTCAATATATTACCAATTTCACATTCAAAATAATCATAGAGTTTAAAGTGTAATTGATGATGAATCTTATGGTGTAGTGTCCTGGTTAAGGAAAATAAATCATACTATGAATAAACACTCTTAAAAGACTAGTTACTACTGAACCACAAGGCTATGAGTAAAACATACTTGGATGGATGCTACCATGCATTTTCTCTCATCCTTCCTTCTACAGAAACAAAGTCTTTTTCTTCTCCTATGCACAAATATACCCACTAATAATCTTTCTCTATCAATACAAGAGAACCACTTGCAATTTTTAAAATGATTTTAGTGAATAATAAATCCAACCTACTATAAAACTTCTGTAAATCCTTGTTTCAAAAAATATAAATGGTAATTAAAAACATTTAGAAACTCTCTATATAAACAAAAATGAATTAAAAATGTCATGGGGGCATTCATCGGAACAAGGATGTCATGGGGGCATTAGTTGGAACAAGGCTCTCTTACCAACAACTGTGACTTGAACTACATTCAATGTAACTAGGATTTGAGGAGGTAAAAGGAGGTTGTTGAATAATTGAAATAACGCCTGACTTTGATGTGGATTAAAAGAACTTACTAGTTTTCAATTTATGCACGGACATGAACATGAATGTTTTCAATCTATGCGTGAAGGAAAGGACAATACTAAGAGGCAAAAGGCATGAATATGACAATACCAAGAGGCAAAAGGCAGTGTTCTCTTGGGAAGGCGGTGGTTGTATAGCTCTGGTTAGTTGGAGCTATGGAGCTATGCATGTCAATGCATTGAAAATTGCTTGAAGGTCGTGCATTGACAAAGAAAATAAAAAGCGTTAATGCACTGAAACTTACAAAGAAGAAGGGATCCAAAATAGATCTAGATCATATTAGAAATATTAATTCACTAGTAGTATAGCATAAAAATAAAGTTTTTGTATTTATTTTTAATCTCAATAAAATTATTATTGAGATTTTAGTAGGTTGGACATTGGAAATAATAATTTTTTTAAGTCAAACATTGAAATGATATGTGATCAATGATCTCATTGCTATAGTCCTAGCCTTCGACATGGACTAATAATATATCTATCTCAACCTTTTTCTTCATAAACTGTTTAAAAGAAGAAAACAATTTATCTTCACTTGTAGTTCCTTATCTTACCTCACTTACATTGACATCTTAAAATTTTTAATCAACTATTATGCTTGTTTTCATTGAGAGCTTAAAGTTTTTAATGGACTATTAGAGATATTACACACTCACCTAGGTAATTATTTTTCTAAGGTTGATAGTCCAATGTTAGGAACACTTCCTTAGATGAGAATATTCTCTCTAGAGCATATTCCCCTACAAAATAGGGTGCTCCTCTTTAGTTCATAGTCAGTTACACTTATCACCAACAATTGCATGTGTTTCTCTCACTTCCACATGTTGGCACAGGGGAAGACCCATGGTTCAGCTCCAGGAGTGCACCAACAAGCCCTAACTATTGGCCCTTTCAACAACACCTGCGAGGTAGGTGCAGTCTCACCCGAAGTAGCTATGAGGGGGTTGTAGGATAGAGATGTCTACAACCAAAGGGAATACCAAGTGGATCTAATACAAGAGAAATACAACATTTATATATCATTTACCAACTCAGATCTACTCCGCACATTATCTATCAGATCTAACACAATAATGCAAATAATAGTATATCTAATGACAAAGAACAGAGCATCAATCACACAAACAACACAAGATATATGTGGTTCACCCTCTCTCTAGGGATACTGTTTTAGGATTAATCCGTAAGTGCGGACACAAACCGATCTCCCTAGATCCACCCAGATCTAGAACAAAGCAGGACAGAATAATACTCTTTCCCTAGATCTAGACTATTGAATGAACTAGGAGGCAAGAATCATGAACATACCTTGTGATTCACTTCCTTGGGTCTTTGTTGTTCCATCTTCGCTCCAATGCTCTTGTGCCGTCCATACCACAACAGTACAAACCAATCGAAGTGAAGACAACTCAATATATCCAATAGTTAATCTATACATATGATCAAGGAATTATGTAATAAAGTGACATTAGCTTTATGGGAAAGGGACATATTACTGTATTAAATTGATAGAAAGAAATAAATACAACCTGAGCCTTGATGTTGCAAACCTTCTTTCGATGACTCCTAGCTCTGACACACACACTTGCTCATGTATGAAGAAGATCAACCACTTTTGATAACCTTGTTGGTGTTCTTGGCTGCTGTAGCATCAGTGCTTCACACAGTCATTCACTAATTCTCCAATAAATCTCTTGCTAGTTTGATTCTGAAAGCATAGATCTGATAGCTACTCACAATCTATGTTGACAAAGCATATCTCAAAGCCACCCCAACCAAGCTGATAATTCCAAGCCAATCAAGAACAAACTCATGAACCAACAAAGATAACCCAAGCTCAAGCTAACTTTCTCCATGAGAACTCCTCTCCTTTTATAAGTTGAAGAGGATAAGGTGAGGAGGCTAGGATGATCTCACTAAATCATGAAAGAGAGTAAGATCCAAACCATTCGGATGCCACCTCACCATAGAAGTTTCTCCTTCTAGAAGAATCGAGAAAAAGCTCATTTTTCCCATGTGCTGAAATTCTCACACCCTAGCTATAGAGCAACCTACGAGGTGTTCGCACCCTAGCTATAGTGCAACCTGTGAGAATGAGTCATTCTCGCACCCTGCCTATATAGCAACCTGCGAACTTCCTTTTTTATAAGGTTTTTACATAGGAAAATGCAACTTCTTTTTTAGGAAAAGTTCTTCTCCCTTCTCTCTTTAGGAACTCAGGCCACTGACCCCTCTGAAGGCAACATATAGGTTTACATCATTAACGATCATAGGGATGACGAAAATAATGTGTAACAGAGAGCCCCCC
>SNQJ01S0034240.1:75959-93506 GCA_010110895.2 Picea sitchensis | reverse complement strand
ACACCCTGCCTATATAGCAACCTGCAAACTTCCTTTTTTATAAGGTTTTTACATAGGAAAATGCAACTTCTTTTCTCAGGAAAAGTTCTTCTCCCTTCTCTCTTTAGGAACTCAGGCCACTGACCCCTCTGAAGGAAACAAATAGCTTTACATCATTAACAATCATAGGGATGATGAAAATAATGTGTAACAGATACATCCACAGAACTTTGCTTTATAATATATTAAGATGAAGCATACAGTTCTTGTTTGTGCTCTCAACTAACAGATCTTCTCTCTTTCTCTCTGTCTCCCCCCCTGCGCACCCAGCTGCAGGGTTGATCTTAGAACCCAACTGAAGATCTCACAATACCAGAAGGCTCTACACTCAACACTTCTCTTTCACACAATAATAATTGATCACATCAATAAAAGACTAGAACGACAATACCAAATAACAACAACAACAACAACAACTCATCCTAGGTCCTTTAGACCTCTATTTATACATTACAATAGCTCACTGATAGACTTAGGCTGATACCTAAGTGTTGAAACCCTAGATACCAAAACCCTGGGTCAAATTGACTCGCGTTTTCAGAGCTTCGCCAACCTGTCTTTCCTTCCTTCTCGCGCGATGCTCCAAAGAATCCAATAGTTGATTTTTTCGCTTGTTGAGTTGTCCACAATCCGTCTTCCTTGCTGATCTGTCATGTTCGATCTCCTCATCCACCATCTTTATTTATCTTACTTCGCTCCATCTTTTCTCCTCTTCTGCTCACTTCGACCCAGTAATAGTCATTGTGTCTTCCGTGCAGTTTGCATTTTTCCTTTTCTTCCTTGATCTTCACTTGCTTCCATAACCAAGGGCCAACAAGCCCCCAAAAATTACCTGTGATTCGTCCCAAGGCACTTCATATCTCGACTTCAGACTGTGAAGGGAAACCTTTTCTTTCAACTCTAGTCCTCCCTTCCTTCCTTGTGCAGACTATCTTTTCTATATCTGGTACCCAGTTTCAACTGCACCTGGTACCTAGACCCTTTTCCTCATGCTTTTACTGAGAGATGTGAAGCAACTGGTTGTCATAATATAATTTCAACCAGCTCCCATTCACCAAACCTTCCTTCCATTCTCCATTCAAAGTATTCAATTGCGCAGCTCATATGGCCCAAGCCAATGCGTTCTGAACTTCCTAGGATGCTTCATGAACTTACTGTCATATACTAGTACCATATCACCTTGCTTAAAGACCTTCTTCTTGATGTGTCGGTCATGGTAGGCTTTCTCTCTTTCCTTCTAAACCTGCTGGTGAAATCCTGCAATGAATCAGTCTTCTTCCAATTCGACCAACTGCGCAAGCCTCTCTCTAACAATGCCGGTGTCATCCATATCTATAAAGGCAACAATTCTTAAGCTGGGTACCAAATATTCCACTGGGAAAATGACTTTGAGACCATACACCAACTTGAAGGGGTCTGCATGGTCAGTTTCTTGCAAGTGGTTCTATAAGCCCATAATATTGCTAGTACTCTTAAATCCCAGTCATCCTTGTTCACACTGCAAATCATCATTAGCGTTGTCTCCAAAATCTTGTTGAATGCTTCAACTGTCCCATTCGCTTGTGGGTGGTAAGGTGTTCTCTTCTGATGATGGACTACAAATTCCTCAGTCAAGGCTTCAATTGTTTTATTGATGAAATGTGTGCCTTGATTGCTCATAAGAATATTCGGGCATCCAAACCTGGTTATGATGTCGTCAAATATGAAGCGTGAAACTGTAGTGTCAATACAGTCCTTAACTTCTCTTGCTTCAACCCATCTGGTTAAGTACTCTATCGCAGTGATTATGTACCTTGCTCCTGTGTGCTTCCCTGGTGGGTTAATAGGTCCCACAAATTCAATGGCCCATTTCTCAAATTCTTGTAGGGTCAGCTGTAGTGCTAATGAAATTTCATCTCTTTTGGATGGTTTCCCAACTCTTTGGCATACATCACAGGCTCTATAATAGTCCTTATCATCTTTGTGTAGAGTAGGCCACCAAAGGCTAGCCCTAAGAATCTTCTGCGCAATTGCTTTCCCTACATAGTGTCCTCCTGCAATGCCTTCATGAGCTTTGGCGAGGATCAACGGGTTCTTTGCTTCCATAACACACCTCCTCAGTATCTCATCAGGTCCCATCTTGTATAGTTGTCCAACTATAAGTGAAAAGTCTGCAATGCGCACTACTAGTTGTTTCTTCTGGGTGATTGTATATTCACTAGGTGCCATTCTTGTTGATAGGAATTGGACGATTTATGCAAAGTGGTCATCAATATTTCTAGTGGTGCATCTGGCAGTGTATCCTCCAAACTAGTAAGCTCTTCTCCATGTTCCAACCTCAACAAGTGGTCAGGACCTTTGTTCATTCATCCTGGCTTAACCGTGATCTCAAAATCATATTCCTAAAATAGTAGAAGCCATTGACATATTCTCCCCCCCAACACTGTCTTGTTGACTAGGTATTTCAGAGTGGAGTGATCAGTAAACATTTTAAAGTGTCCTCCCAACAAGTAGTGGAAGAACTTCTGCACCACATACACCATGGCTAACCCTTCTCTCTCAGTAGTGGTGTAATTAATCTCAGTTGTTGATAATTTCCTTCTAGAAAAGGCTAACGGGTGGTCGATGTCTCATGTTCCCAGTTGTGCTAACATAGTTCCTAATGAAATAGAAAATGCATTGAAATGCACGTGAAATTCCTTGCTCCAATCTGGGAAAACCATAATAGGTGCAGTAACCATTTTCTGTTTCAGCGTGTCGAAGCTCTGCTGGCATTCTTATGTCTAGTGAAATTGATAGTATTTCTTCAAAACTTTCTCCATGGGTGTTGTAATCTGGGCATAGCCTTTAATGAACTTCCTATAATACCTAGTGTGTCCTAATGTAGTGCACAACTATTTGACTAAAGTAGGAGGGGGTAGATCAACTATGATGGAAATTTTAGATGGATCTACCAACAATACCTGCTTGCATACAATATGACCTAACAATGCTCCAAATGGTGAAAAGAAAATGAACTTCTTCATATTTAAGGCAATTTGACACTGCCTGCACTTGTCTAAGATTAGCCTTAATCATTCAATATGATTTTTCAATAAACTAAAAACAATCCAATTATCAAAGTATTCTTCTAGAAACTTATGTAGAAACTCCTTGAATGCTTCGACCACCACCCTGGAAAAGATGGCTGGGGCATTCTTCAATCAATGGCATTACTGTATATTGGTAGGATCCCCATTCTATGGCAAAGGTTGTATTATGACGATCTTCCTTGGCAATCCGGATCTGATGGTACCTTGAAAATCCATCTGTAAAATAATATACCTCATGGCCTCCTACATTATCTAACACTTTGTCAGTGAATGTCGTAGGGAAGGGGTCATGTAGACAGACATCGTTCATCTTCTTGAGATCTACGCAGATCCTGATCTCTCCTATTTTCTTGTCGTGTACCACCATAGGGCTAATCCATTATGATTCTTCGATAATTTCTATAATCCCTTCTACCAGCATTCTGTCGATCTCAATATTCACTTTCTCCTTATATTTAGGGTTCAATCTGTAGGGTATCTATTTGACTGGTCTTGCATTTGGTTTCAAAGGGATCCTCATCTCTCCCATAGGCCTTTTAATGCCCTTCATATCGGTGAACTTTATTGGAAACAAGTCCTGATACTCATGTAGCAATTCTGTGATCTTGTCAATAATGGCAGCATCCCAATAATCTCTAACATTTGCAAGCTTCAGTGTTTGCTCAGTTCCAATATTGAATTTCTTGATCTTGATCAGTTGTCCAATAAATGGTAGCTCAACTCCCGGTTCTTCCACATCTCGTTGGCCTTCTATTTCTGCGATGTTCACCTTCCTAGGATCATCCTCTTCATCAGTATTGATGTTGTAACAGCCTTGCAGTTTCTGGAGAGGCGCGGTCCATTCATCCTCTTCTTGTTCCAAAGGGAGGCTAGGTGCCTCCTCGAACACTTTTTGTCTTATGACCTATAATTTTTGATCTACTGTAGGATATTGTCTTTCGAATAAAAAGGTAGTGAAAAAGTTCTGAGTCATACCTTCCCAATCTGCAGTGATGAGGCACATTTCTGCTTGAAGGTACCAGTTGATAGGGGTTTTGTCTAGCGTGTTGATGAATTTGTGCATCCACTGCTCTTGAGGAATGTTGCTCCAGGCTTCCTCGCAACTTCGCACATGGTCCTTCGGGCAACTTCGACCTGTGTACCTAACTTCACAGCCTTCTACTTACGCTGAGAACTGCGCTGTCATTAGAGTATGACATTGTACCCATTCTGTGATGTTGTTTTTGTGTGTCCCCCGCCATCTTGTCGGTGTGGATTTCAAGGCCTCATCCATTGCCAAAAATTGTTGTTGTGTTGGTACGCTCTCTTCAAAGTCCGACAGGAAGGTTTCTAATGGATTCAAACCATCAAAGGTGGGTAAGTTACTTACTATGGTGCCAATCCAATGAAATTCTCTGGTTAATCTAGCACATCTCCTTGTAGATACTTCGTTGTTGGCAGCAGGACGAAATAGGAAAGAAAGCATGCACAAAGAAGAATCATAGCTGGAAGAGAAATCGTGGGAAAGAAAGCATGCATGAGTAAAGCGACAAATGGCAAGAAGCACAGCACGCGTGCATGTAAGAAGGAGGCAACAACTAGAAGGAAGCAACAAACACATGCAGAGAAGGAAGACCTAACGATAGTAGAGTTAGGGTTTTTGGTAAGATTTTTTGTGAAAATGGATAAAGAGACCGATAGATATAAATATAGGCAAGTAGGTATCAAAAAGAGGTTCGAAGATTTTGCGAAGGTTGAGATTTACTACTGTTGTATATTTGAACTCGTTTTATGTAATGTTTTGATCAGATAAATACTTGTAATGAGTGATCTAAGCGGGAGTTAGATCTCGAGAATCAGATTGCAAGCTGAGGAGCCTGGTGCAATCTAGTTCGCCTAACAAATATCTTACCTATCTAAGGATAATTGTAAGCGCGAGGTGCGAGAACTGCAGAACTACCACAATAAGAGAGCCAAGAGATAAATTTTTGTGGACGTAGCCCTGGGAGGGGGTGAACCAAAGTAATACCTATGTAATGTGATGAATGCATGCATATCTATGTTTACTTTTGGTTAGTTAAATTTTGAATGCGATGAATGAATGAGTTATTATACTGTTTAGTTCATCATTGTTGCACTATTAAATCCCGAAGGTCAGATAAAAATAATTTGTAATACAAATCATAAGTAATGGATCATAAAGAAGACCCTCTATCTCCTAATCAATCCTAGGCTGTAAACACCTGAGTCTTACAGCCACCAATAAAATCTATCTCGGGTGAGACTACGCAGTGCATTCTGTATGCTGTGTTGCCTTCTGGTTCACCAGAAGGGCCGATAGTTTTAGGCTTTGTTGGTACCCTGAAAGATACAAACCCCAAGTCAGTAGCATAGAGTTGTTCGATAGGTTAAAACCAACAAATGGCTCCATTGCCAGGAAACAAATGGTCTCTTTTGTCTGTTGACCAAGTCTGGGTACCTGTGACTCATCAGATTGTCCTTCTAATCCTCAATTATGTGTTGTGTTGTTACCTTCCCTAGCTGGTTTGGTGCTTTCTGGTTGCACTTCCTGTTGAGGTTTCGCTTATTCATTTGAAGGTTCCTATGGTTCTTCTTGCGTATCCTCTTTCAGTTCCTCTGGTTTTGGTTGCTGAATCTTTTCCAGTATCGGTGTAGGGATCACCAGTGGTATCTCTCGGGATGGGATCTCATCGATATCGACGATCTCCGATTGTTGCTGATCATTTTCTTCCAGTGGTCCTCATGACCTAGTTTGAACTTTGGTCGGCCTAGCGATCGGGCCTGGTTCAATGGACATCGGTGGTGCCATAGTGGTGAGTGTCGAGCATTTGCTATCTGTAGAGGACTGTGATCTCTCTTTGTTCATTCGAGTTGTTGTTTCTCTCTCTGTGTTCTTCTTTCGCAAATAGACAAGATGCTTCCATGCTCGCATGTTGTATGGGCTTGTCCTAAAGATTATCGAAGATGCTTCCTCCATGATGTGATTGATGCACCATAACTGTGGATTCAATGCATGTGCGGAAGTTTCATACTTGCCATTACACTGCTCTGGCCGTTTCTAGTTGGCGTGTTTAATGTGACATTCCATCAATCCTTGTCGTGCCTTAATTCTGCTTTGTGTTATCCTATCGTCCTACTTTCACCGACTTTTTGTTTCCCACTCATTTGTCTTAGGCGTGTGACCGTTAATCTTGCCTTTACTTCATTCGTGTTTCGAGCGTCTTGTGGTTTTTTCATGGATTTTTTTTTTGTTTTCTACGCGGTGGGTGGTCCACTGTTCTTGTACAGCTTCAGTCGGCTCCCATTGATCATTCCTCAGAGGTCTGCACCTGCTAGATCTCTTAACTGTATAGCTCCACCGTCTGTTACAGATTTTACCTTGTATGTTCCTAATCAATGCATTCTTAACTTTCCTGGGTGCTGAAATGATTTGTTGTCGTAGAGCAATACTAGATATCCTTCCATGAAAGTCTTCTTCTTAATGTGTCGATCGTTCCATTCTTTGTCTATGGCCTTCTGCACTTGTTGATGGAATCCTTCTAGGATTCAGTCTTCCTCCATTGCTAACAAATGATGCAACCTTTCCTGTATCGCATCCCGTTCTGTCATTTGTGTGATAGAGGCTACGCGTAAGCTGAGTATTAAAAATACCAATGGAACTACTGCTTCTTGGTCATAGATGAGTTTGAATGGTGTGTGCCCTATCAACTTCTTACATGCCATCCTATACGCCCATAATACTGCTGGTACTTTGAGGTCCCAGTCGTCTCTGTTGATGTTACATATCTTTTTCAATGCATTCTCTAGAACTTTGTTGAAGGCTTCTACTGTGCCATTCGCCTGTGGGTGATACAGTGTGCTTTTCTGGTGGTGAAATTCAAATTCTTCGAGCATCACGCAGATGGTACTATTTATGAAATGCATGGCTTGATCGCTCATCAAAACTCTTAGTCACCCAAACCTAGTAATTACTTGTTCGAATAAAAAGTGTGCATTGATCTCTACACTACAATCCTTTACTAGTGTGGCTTCCACCCATGTTGTTAGGTATTTTGTCGCGGTGATGATGTATCTTGCCCCTGTTCTTTTGGTTGGTGAGTTAATAGGTCCAAAAAAGTCTATTTCCCATTTATCAAATGTCTGTAGTGTCACTTGCGTTTGTAACGACATCTCATCCCTTATGTTGGGTTTTCCTACCCTTTGACAAACATCACATCCTTGATAATATTCTTTCGAGTCCCTATGGATCATTGGCCACCATAGCCCTGCATGGAGTACCTTCTATGTGGTAGCTTTTTCTACGTAATGTCCTCCTGCAAATCCCTCGCGAGCCTCTGATAAAATCCTTGGTTGTTCGTGCTCAAGCACATACCTTTGTAAAATGCTATCTACGCCCATTTTATATAGATGTCCTGTCATCAGTTGATAGTCAGTTGTGTGAACTACCAGGTTATTCTTCTGCACAGTGGTATACTCTTGTGGTGCATTACCTGTGCTCAAGTACTAGATGATCTCTGCGAAGTATTCATCAGTAATTTGTACCAAGAATAGTGGTGCATCAAGAAATTTGTATTCTAAGCTTGTGGGTTCTTCTACATTTGTGACCCATGATAGGTGGTCAGGGCCTACATTTGGTTTTCCTGGTTTGGCGATTACTTCAAAGTCAAATTCCTGAAATAACAATAACCATCAACAAATTCTCCCCCCCCAACACTGGCTTGTTGACTAGGTACTTTAGGGTTGAGTGATCTGTAAACATCTTAAAATGTTTTCTAAATAAGTAGTGTCTAAACTTCTGAAGTGCATAAACCATAGCCAGGCATTCTCTTTCCTTTGTGTTATAGTTCTATTCTGAGTCGTATAGATTTCTTCTTGTAAATGCTATCGGGTGATCCAAGTCTCCTGCTCTTGGCTATGCTAAGATAGTTCCCAGTGCTATTGTTGATGCATCTACATGCACATGGAATGCCTTTCCCCAGTCCAAAAATACTAATATCGGTGCAATGACCATCTTTTCCTTTAGGGCATCCAGACCGTGTTGACACTCGTTGTTCCATTGGTACTTTGTATCCTTCCTCAGCAGTTTTTCCATTGGTGTTGTGATCTGCACATATCCTTTGATAAATTTCCAATAGTATCATGTGTGTCCTAATGTCGCTCGTAGCTGAATGACTGTTTTTGGCGCTGGTAAATTAACGATGATGAAAATCTTTGCTAGATCGACCAATAGCCCTCATTTGCATACTATATGGCCCAATAGTATCCCAAACAATGCTCCAAATATGCATTTCTTTATGTTCAATGATATCTGACACTGTTTGCATTGCTCTAGCATCAAGCATAAGACTTCTACATGGTTTTTCAATAGACTATAGACTGTCCAGTCATCCAGATATACTTCGTGAAATTAGTGGATGAATTCTTTAAATTCTGCAATAACCACATTGGAGAAGATTGTTGGTGCATTCTTCAGTCCAAAGGGCATGAATGTATATTGGTAATATCCCCATTACGTCATGAATGTGGTATTGTATCTATCCTCTTGTACTATCTTAATCTAATTGTAACCTGAGAATCCAACAGTGAATGAGTATGCTTCGTGTCCCCCCACATTCTCTAGCACTTCATCCGTGAACAGTGTAGGGAATTGGTCATGTAGGCATGCATTGTTCAAATTCCTCAAGTCGACGCATATCATGATCCCTCTTCCTTGTTTCTTGTCTTGTATGACCATCGAGCTTATCCATTTTTATTCCTTGACTGGTTCGATTATGCCAGCTTCGAGCATTCAGTCAATCTCCTCTTTAACTTTCTGTTTATATATAGGTTTTAGTCTATATGATCGTTGTTTGATCGGTCTCGCTTCGGGTCTGAGAGGTATTTTCATTTCTCCCAGTTCACCTACTATACATTTCATCTCTGTAAATGTTGTAGGAAATAAGTAGTTGTATTCGTGCAATAGTTCTATAATGCTTTCTATTGTTGGTTCATCCTAGTAGTCTCCAATGCTAGCCATTTTGGGATGTTCCACTGTGCCGATGTTAACTTTATTTACCTTTATTGGTGAATAAATAACTTCAGATTCTATTTGTGGTCCCTTCACATATATGTCACCTTCTACTTCTACAATCTAAATGTCGTGTGGGTTATCTTCGTCTGGTACGTCCTCTTGTACCTGGTAACATGACAGTAGTTCCTTGACTATCTATTTATTTCACTGTTGCTCTTTGGTAATACGTTCTACTTCTGGCTCCTCAATGAATATGACTCCTCTGATTCATTTCAGAGCTGCGTCTATGTTGGGGTTCTCATGCTCAAATGAGAAAGTGGTGGTAAAATTTTATTTCATTGTCGCCCATGTTGTAGTTCCTTTGCACAATTCTTGATCTGTATACTAGTTCGCTGGTATGCCTTCTAATGTATGAATAAAGTGGTGAGGCCATTCCTTTGGTGGTGTCAATTTACACAGCATTTCTCACTCCATCAAGTGTTTCGTTGGTGTCCCTAATCCTTCATATTTATGTTGTTTGTTGATTTTTTGTGCTGCACCGAACCTTATGTGTAGTAGCCTCTTACATTGGTACCAGTTTGTGATGGTCTCCTTGTGTGTGCCCCACCATCTAAAGGGTGTGCCCTTGAGTGCTAAGTCTAATGCTAGTAGCCTCTAGTTCTCTAATACTTCATCTTCATATTGTGTCAAGAATGTTTCCAAATCATTAAGTCCATGGAAACTGGGTGGTTCTGCGATTTCTATTCCTATCCATCGGACTACGCGGTCTATTCTTGCACATCTTCTCGTGGATACTTCATGTAGTCTCTACTGCCAATTTTCTAACCCGGTGTCTAAATCCATAGTGCATGAAGTAATACTGCGCCAACTGAGTACCCTATCTGCAGTTGGGTTTACATGATCCTCCTCGCGTGCAGTTGTTCTGTACAATTGGTCGATTTCCTCTAAGTCTAGGCAAGTGGGTTCTACAAAACTTTCCACTTCTAATGGATCTAGTGGTGCTATAACTCTGTAATATCCAGATTGAAATGTCATTTTTCTGGTCTTCAAATTAATTATGGTCTGGTTGTCAAATGCCCAGTCCAGACCAAGTATTGTTGGGTATAGTGTTTTGCCATCTACTATTTCGATGACTTCAAAATATACTTTGGTGCACACACCATCAAGATATACCATTACGCCCTTCAACCTCCCTATTGGTAGTACTCTTTGTAGGTTCACTAGTTTTAATTGGACATTCGAATATCCCAAGGTTGGTTCTCTCATGTATTGCCAAGTTTTCTTGGGTAGTACATTTATTTCGGATCCTAGGTCCAGTATGATATCTCCCATATTGAAATCCCCAATGTTGACATTCAATCTGAACTCCCTACTTGTTCTTCTCCTTGTGTGTAGGTGATTGACAATCTTTGATTATAGGTTTTGTTCTGTCTTGTTGCTACATTTCTCTAAGATGTTTTGCAATATTTTCACAGATGAAGGATCACTTAATATTTTGATACTGCAAAATGTATTTGATAGTACTTACTTGTCCCTTGAGTGACATTCCTTTGGTATGATCCAATGATGGTGGCATTTTGTATTCTGAGGCTTCATGGGCTGGTTGCATAGTGGAAGTCGACACTATGTCCTTCTTCTGAAATTCCTGTCGAGCTTCCTTAAAAGCCTCCTTTTCTTTGGGAGTGTCGAATTTCTTCCTTGGTTCAGTGTTCTTCCTTACCCACTGGTTCTGTACAGATTCTTATCAGGCTATGTCGTTTCATGTCTTCATTCCTCCATGGGTGACTATGTTGATATTTCGTCCATCCACCCTTGCTTCGGCTGAAATCCATTGAACATTCTGGTTGTTCTGGTTCCTTTTTTCCTGGATATTTACTAACAATGTCGGGCATTCCTCTGTCTCATGATCCGATGCACAAAAATACATACAATTTGCTAGTGCCAGTGGGAATTCCCTTGCATAATGTCCCAGTTGTTCAAAATTGTGACATGTGACTGGTCCTCTACCATGTCCGAAGCCTTCTCTGGCTCATCCTCCTCCTCAATAGCCTTCTCTTTCCCCTCTTGGCATGTTATATGGTGGTACCTGGTCATACTGCATGGTATTATACTGTGGTTGGGCCAGGTTGTACTATGGTTGTGTATTGTTGTATGGTTGTTGCATGCATTCTATTTCCATTGTAAGAGGAACAAGAAATGACCGAGTAGATGAGATATAACAAATGTGGAAAAAAATGAGCAAAAATAGAAGACCGCTTAGTCACTAGAAGGGAATGTTGAGACTGTGGAACCCCATGAAAGAAGAAATCGAAGGTTGGTTGAGAACTAAAGAGCTAGAGTTTTCCCAGAAAGATAATAGAAATCCTAGCCTGACGCCTCACAAATTTCTGGATAAACACATGTTTATAGACTTACACAAAGTATTTTTCTATGATTTTCCTCACCTATTGCAAGAGTGGATACTAAGGTTGAAAGATAACCACCTGACAAACCAGATCTAACAGCTAGATAGGACCCCAATACATATTGACCAGTTACAATAGGTGAACAAAAAATTCACCTGTGCAATCAAATTTTGGCTTGATAGTATTGTGGCATGATTCATCACAGAATTTTTAGTTGACACAACGAAGTCATACAACACGACAGAGTAGGAATTTCTATGCAGACCTCACGGAAGGTACATTTGATCACTATATACTTCGATTAAAATACTTCTATATAAAAAAGGTGTAATGACAATGGAAGCAAACAACTAAACTTCCCTGCGTGCATGGGGGAAGGGGCAAAGCTCTAACAGAGGGAAGGATAAACGGTCGAAGGAGAAGATAAAGGCAACAAAGAGGAGGAATTCTTGGACCCGATCTTGATGGATGACAACTAGCTTAAGTGGATCTTGGTGTCACCTGGAATTATGCGTAGTGGAGTACCCTAACAATATAAGGTGAATACCAAGAAAAGATTTGTAGCTGTGAGGGATGGCTTGGAAAGTGATGAAGAAGAGGTAGAGGATATCTGGGCTATGGAGCAGATTGAGGAAATCCTGTGTGCAACCTATGATAGGAAAACAAGAGGCCCAAGAACAGGAGGAGAAGATAGCTATCCTTTCCATATTCATGTCAGTGTGGAACCCATAAACCCATGTGCGACTAATACACCAAAGAGAACATCACCGTTTAGACAACCAAAGTTCAAAAGAAGTCCGATAGCGAGAAGCACATCTACCATAGGAGCAACAACTAGAGGAGCCAATTCAAGTAGTACTAGTCAAATATCTCCACCGTGCGACGGAGGTAGCAATTCAGTATTTAGAATGGAAGGACATGAACCCATGATCATATTACCACAATTCCAAGGAGAAGAAACAGAAGACCCAGAGAAGCATTTGTTCATTTGTGCAAAGATTTGGGAGGCAAAACAAATCATGGATGAAGATACCAAACTTATCCAGCTAGAGATCATGCTAAGAGACCGTGCACTAGACTAGTACATGATTCTAGACACAAACAGTGCTCCTGAGACGACGAGGAAACTGGAAGACATCAAGAAGCTACTGATTAATGAGTTCCAGAACCCGAGCTCATAGGACTAGTACATGAATGAAATGATCGAGATCAGACATAAAATAGGAGAGTCTGTATGGGAGATTGACCAAATATTTAAGCGATTGAAGGGAAAGTTAAAATACCTTATGACCGAGATGCAGGACCGGCATATGTTTGTCAACTCACTACTCCCACACCTAAAATACCCCTTACGATAACAAAATTTTCAGACACAGTCTGAGGCACCACACATAGCCTTGCAGCTTGAAGAGAACCAATACCAACAGATAGACCCGACTATTGAAGAATTGAAGGAGGATTTGAAGAACCTCACATTTCAGTTGAATCAGAACAAGAACAAGGACAAATGAGAAGTTGTTTGGTGCACCACATGCAGGACAGAAGGACACCACAAGAACGAATGTCCAACATTCACGCAGTATATGGAAATAGGCATGCCAAACCCACTCCCACAAGGAGGATTATGGTGTGAAATATGAAAGAAAATGGGTCACGACCCTTATCACTGTATGATGATGCAGAAGTACCAGACAGTTCCCAAGAATTCTTATTTCACTTTTTGTTAGTCCATAGGCCACTATGACAAAGACTGCAGAACTATGGAGCTGATGTGGGAGAGAACATCAGACGTCTACAGGGTACAGGATGAAATGATGATTGGGAAAGCAGCGCCATAGTTCAATCAATCCCCAACTCCATACAATATTATGCAACAACAGTATAGCACTACGCAACAACCATACAACAATACACAACCACAGTACAACCTGGCACAACCCCAGTATAATACTGTGCAGTACAACCAGGCACCACCATATAATGCACCAAGAGTGGACAGAGTAGGCTATCGAGGAGGAGGAGGAGCCTGAGGATGATTCGGACATGGTAGAGGACTAGTCACATGTCACAATTGTCAGCAACTGAGACATTATGCAAGGGAATGCCCACTGCCACCAACAAATTGCATGTACTATCATGCATCAGATCATGAGACAGAGGAATGCCTGACACTGTTAGTAAAGATCCAGGAAAAAAGAAACCAGAACAACCAGAATGTTCAATGGATTTCAATCGAAGCAAGGGAGGATGGAAAAAATATCAACATAGTTACTTGTGGAGGAACGAAGATAGGAAACGACACAGCCCGGCAAGAACCTGCATAGAACTAGTGGGTAAGGAAGAACACCGAACCAAGGAAGTAGTTCAATGCACCCAAATAAAAGGAGACTTTTAAGGAAGATAGACAAGAATTTCAAAAGAAGGAAAAAATGTCGACTTCCACTACACAACCAACCCACAAAGCCCCAGAATACGAAATGCCACCATCATTGGATCATACCAAAGGAATGTCACTCAAGGGACAAGTAAGTAATATCAAATACTTTTTGCAGTCATGCATGTAAATATTAAGTGATCCTTCATCTGAGAAAATATTGCAAAACATCTTAGAGAAATGTAGCAACGAGACAGAACAAAAGCTAGAATCAAAGATTATCAATCACCTACACACAAGGAGAAGAACAAGTAGGGAGTTCAGATTGAATGCCAACATTGGGGAATTCAATATGGGAGATATCATACTGGACCTAGGATCCGAAGTAAATGTACTACCTAAGGAAACCTTGCAATACATGGGAGAACCAACCTTGGGATATTAGAATTTCCAATTAAAACTAGCGAACCAACACATAGTTCTACCAATAGGGAGGTTGAAGGGTGTAATGGTAGATCTTGATGGTGTGCGTACCAAATCTGATTTTGAAGTCATTGAAATAGTAGATGGCACAACACCATACCCGACACTACTCAGTCTGGACTAGGCAGTTGACAACCAGACCATAATTAATTTGAATACAAGAAAAATGACATTTCAATCTAGAGATTACAGGGTTATAGCACCACTAGATCCATCATAAGGGGAAAGGTTCATAGAACCCACTTTCCTAGACTTAGAGGAAATTGACCAGTTGTACAGAACAACTGCGCATGAGGAGGATTATGTAAACCCAACTACAGACAGGGTACTCAGTTGCCGCAATATTACTTCATGCACTACAGATTCAGACACCGGGTTAAAAAACTGGCAGCAGAGACTACATGAAGTATCCACGAGAATATGTGCAAGAATAGTCCATGCAGTACGATGGATAGGCATAGAAATCACAAAACCACCCAGTTTCCATGGACTTAATGATTTGGAAACATTCTTGACACAATATGAAGATGAAGTATTAGAGAACCAGAGGCTACTAGCACTAGAATTAGCACTCAAGGCCACACCCGCCATATGGTGGGGCGCACACAAGGAGACCATCACAAATTGATACCAATGTAAGAAGCTATTGCACATAAGGTTAGGCGCAACACAAAAAAACAACAAACAATAGAAATATGAAGGATTAGGGACACCAACGAAACACTTGATGGAGTGTGAAACGATGTGGAAATTGACACCACCATAGAAATGGCCTCACCACTTTATTCATACATTAGAAGGCATACTAGCGAACTGGTATACAGATCAGAAACTGCGCAAAGGAACTACAACATGGGCAACATTGCAGCAAAACTTTACCACCACTTTCTCATTCGAGCATGAGAACCCCAACATAGACGCAGCTATGAAATGAATCTGAGGAGTCATATTCATTAAGGAGCCATAAGTAGAACGTATTACCAAAGAGCAGCAGCAAAATACATAGAAATTCAAGGAACTACTATCATGTTACCAAGTACAAGAGGACATACCAGACAAAGAGAACCCACGCGACATTCAGATTTCATAAGTAGAAGGCGATAGAGAGGTGAAGGGACCACAAATAGAATATGAAGTTATTTTTGCACCAATAAAGGTAAAGAAAGTTAACATCGACATAGTGGAACATCCCAAAATGGCCAGCATTGGAGACTACTGGGATGACCCAACCATAGAAAGCATTATAGAACTGTTGTGTGAATAAAACGAATTATTTACTACAACATTTACAGAGATGAAAGCTATAGTAGGTGAACTAGGAGAAATGAAAATAACTCTTAGACCCGAAGCGAGACCGATCAGAAAACGACCATATAGAATGAACTCTATATATAAACATAAATTTAAAGAGGAGATTGACCGAATGCTCGAAGCTGACATAATCAAACCAATCAAGGAATCAGAATGGATAAGCTCGATGGTCGTACAGGACAAGAAACAAGGAAGAGGGATCAAGATATGCATCGACTTGAGGAATTTGAACGATGCATGCCTACATGACACATTCCCTACACCATTCACGGATGAAGTGCTAGAGAATGTGGGGGGACACAGAGCGTACTCATTCACCGATGGATTCTCAGGTTACCATCAGATTAAGATAGCACAGGAGGATAGATAGAAGACCACATTCGTGACAGAATGGGGATCTTACCAATATACAGTCATGCCCTTTGGACTGAAGAATGCGACAAAAATCTTCTCCAGAGTGGTTATCGCAACATTTAAAGAATTCATCCACTAGTTTCTTGAAGTATATATGGATGAATGTAAAATCTATATTCTTTTGAAAAACCATGTAGAAGTCTTATGCTTGATGCTAGAGCAATGCAGACAGTGTCAGATATCACTAAACATAAAGAAATGCATATTTGGAACACTGTTTGGGATACTATGGTGTTGGAGCATAATACTAACTTACATTAGTTTATACCTAGATTAGACTCCTATATCTTGGTTAATACATTCATTTACACTTTATTTCACCTTATTTGGCCACATAGGGAAGAAGGGCACCTCATCCCTAGATTTAAGGGAAAACTGCTAATTTTAAATCAAGACTCAACTCCCGGTTCTTGCTTTTCTTGATTTTTCTTGATTTATTCTTGATTTATCCTTGATTTATTCCAAATCCCCCATGAAAAAACTCATATGTTATTAGGGAATGCACACCTCCTCTTTAAGTGATATATTTATTACTTAATCAATGATTTTTGCCATTACTATTATTAGTAACTACTATTTCGGGTCAGTTAAGTGAGTTGGAACTGCTTCTCTTGTCAGTTAAGTGAGCTTATGTGAGCTAATGTGCATCACTTAACTCTTTGTGGACATTAATGAGTGTGTGACATGTATATTTAGTGGTCTAGGTTGAACTATGTGGTCTCCCTTAGCTTATGACACCTATTTTAGCTATTTCTAGCTTTTTTTGACTAGAATTTCTATGTTGGAAATTCTATATATTCACCTCCTCTCTTCTTTTTTGAGGATGGTTTCTCATGTATATTAATTTTTGATTAATATAATTCTATGATTTATGGAGAAAAAACTTTCTCTCATCTCTTGAATATCAGCAAATTGTTTTTGTTCAATTTAACTAGAAATCTAGATCTATCGAGGTTTCTGCAGGAATTCTACATGGTATTAGAGCTAGATTGAATCTAGTGGATTGTACACGGTTTTATTTGAAAGTATAGATCATCAGGAGGTGCAGCAAGCAGAAATGGATCATATCTCTCAGCCCACAAAACTCATTCTAAATCCTTTCAATTACTTCGAATGGAAGACAAATATCTCTCTGCTCCTCCGAAGCAAAGGGCTTTACCGAGTAACAATGGGCATGGAGAAAGAACCAACTGTGACAGTGGAAAAGATAAAGTATTTCAATAAATTAGATGAATCAATTGGGCTGATATGCCTATAAATTTCCAAAGATCGCCTCTTTCATGTCAGTGGAGCCACTACTCCCGATGTGGTCTGGACCACATTGGAAGGACTATTCGGCAAGAAGGATGCAATGAGAATGCATCAACTGGAGAATGAAATCATATCCCTAAGTCCAATTCATTTTAGAAACTTGCAATAATTCTTCACCAATTTCAAATA